>LZPO01087237.1:113916-134671 GCA_001675575.1 Neotoma lepida | reverse complement strand
CACACACTCGCCTCAGTCTACACCCCTCCACACACTCACCTCAGTGTACACCCCTCCACACACTCACCTCAGTGTACACCCCTCCGCACACTCGCCTCTTAGAGGCTCCATCAGCTCTCACTGTCTCCCGAGGGCACAGACCTGACCTGTGAGCCTCACAACCTGACACATGAAGTGGAGAGGCTGCTCAATGGGGCTCCTGCATGTTGGTGTCTNCTTATGCCTTCATAGAGACCAGACTTAGGTTCACACTTGGAAACAGAAGTGCAGGTTCCTTGGATCCTAGTGAAGTTCAGTCTATGTTCTGTGGTGGGGAGCAAGAGGACCCAGGGGACCGATTACTGTAGCCACTCAATACAGATCTTTGCAGGGAGTGTTTGTAAACATCATGAGGTCCNGGCTCCCCTGTCCCTGGGCATGTCTCTAGTGATGTCTTGGCCTCAGGGAGACTCTGNGTCTAATTTCCCAACTCTTACAGGAGAGCCTGCGGCAGTACGTGGATCGTATCTTCACCGTCATCACCAAGTCCGGAGTGAGCTGTCCCACCGTCATGTGTGACATCTTCTTTTCTCTGCGGGAGGCAGCTGCCAAGCGTTTCCAAGGTGAACCACCAGGGCCTGAGCTGGAGGATGAGGACTCAGACATCTTGGCTCCTAATTCCCCAGTCTCTGGAAAGGAACACCAGTCCTATGGTGTGAACATGTCCTACCAGATCTGCCTTCAAATGTTTTCTTCTTAGGGTCATGAATTCTGAGTTCCTGCATTACCAAGAAGACCAGTCCCTTGGGGGTCTTTCCCTCACCAAGACACCCAAGGTTTCCTGGTGACCCACTTCTGCAGACCTGTTCCTTAGTCCCACTAGCTCCTGGAGAAGCAGAGATGCCCTCCCCAGAGCCCTCCCTAAACTGCATGCTTCACGCCCCCCCAGAACACCACACCCTCATGGCAACCCCTTCTATGACATTCCCCAGACTTCTTGGACCCTGTAGGCCTTGAGCCCAATACCTGTCCTATGCAAACCAGACCAAATCTCTCAGGCTGCCCCCTACCTCCTCCTATCCCAGACCCCAGTGCCTGTCTCTTATACACATCTAGATGTGTATAAGAGACAGCCCCAGTGCTATTGACCTCTCCTGCCCTAACCTCTGCCCTGCCCAAACCCTGTCTCTTATACACATCTAGATGTGTATAAGAGACAGCTCCCACACCTCTCCAGGCTCCATCCACACCTCTCCAGGCCCCACCCCTACCACTCCAAGCAGATCATTCCACAAGCATGTGAGCCCCCATTACTACTCCACACAGGCTGGAGCTGCATCTCAGGCCAGAGCGCCTTGCTCCCAGGACCAACCTCTGGGAAACATGAATCTGCATGTGTCCTGCACACCCCAGACAGCTCCATCTCCAGAGCTCTGGGACTGCAGGCCTCAAGAGAGCTAGGGAGGGAGTTTCCAACAACAAAATAAAGTTATCATTTCACCCCAGATGAGAGTAGAGTACNCAACAATGAGTCCTCAGGAGACCCTGGTGAATGAGGTTACATCTGTGACCCTCAGCTGCCAGACTGTGTCCTCTTGTGACATAATGAGAGAAACAGGGAGACAGAGAGGCAGAGAGACAGAGACAGAGAGATACAGAGACGGGAAGAAATGTGTAGAGATATGACAGTACTATGGAGAAAGACAAAGGAGCGAGAGAAACATACAGATATAGAGAATGGAAGATGCAGAAGAAATACATAAACAGAGAGAGACTCAAAAAGAGTCTCAAGCCAAGTCTAGCTCATCAGTGAGGCCCTTGAGCATTGCCAAGCCAGATCAGAACCCATGCCCTTGCTTCTGTCCCAAACTGAAACTGTCCCCTGTCTGCTTACAGACGACCTGGATGTNAGGTACACGGCNGTGAGCAGCTTCATCTTCCTGAGGTTCTTCGCGCCTGCCATCCTGTCTCCAAACCTCTTCCAGCTGACTCCCCACCACACGGTATGTGAGCTGTCCTGGAAGCCAGACAGCCAGTCCTTCTCAACCAGCAAGTTCTCCTTAACCAGCCAGGCTCCTGCAAGTGGAAGAGAGGGTGGATTAAGCAGCTTTCTTCACTCTGATGGAAGAATCTATACTATTTTATCTTATTTTGTATTTGTGTATGTCTAGGTGTGTGTCAGGGTGGGTGTTGCACAGGTCAAACTCGGATATCTTTCTTCATGCACCAGCCATCTTGTATTTTGAAACAGGGTTTTTCCCTGGTGTAAAGGGACATTTCCTGNCCCACCCGCCAGTTCCCAAATAACCACTCAGAGATATTATATNACTTATAAATGGTATTATATTACTTATATTACTTATAAAAATTACTTAAATTACTTATAAATTCTATTACTTATATTACTTATAAATGCTCAGCCAATAGCTCAGGCTTATTACTAACTAGCTCTTAAATTAACCCATTTCTATTTATCTATATTCTGCCACATGGCTCCTAGCTTGTTACCTCTCCCCTTGGTGGCTGGCTGGCACTTGCTGTGACTGCCCTGACTCCGCCCTTCTCTCCCAGCATTCCCCCTGTGTCAAGCTGTCCTGCCCAATCTCTTTCTGCCCTGCTGTTGGGCAGCTTTATTAACAATGAGCCTAATCCACAGCACACTGGGACCTGGAGCTTGCCATTGAGGCTAGACTGACTGGCCAGTGAGCTCCAGGGATCTGTCTGTCTCCACATCGNCAGTGCTTGGATTACAGGTGCATGCTACCACGTTCCACTTTTCATGTAGGTGCTACGGATCAGACTNATGCTTGAATAACAAACACTTTACCAACTGAACGATCTCGCCAACCCCCAGTTAATACTCTTTTAAATAATAATTCATGGTCTGACCAGGGTCTTACCTGATAGTCTCTACTAGTGTTCTTCCCACCACCTAAGATAGACATGTATTACTTTATCTACTCATGGTGCACAGGCTATGACCAAGCCCTGTCTGGGTGGACATAGCCTTCTACCGGGGCGACATGTATGTCTGGTAGAGGCAGGGTGCAGGAGAACAGCCCCCTGCTGGGGTTCTCCACCCTCCAAACCATGTCAAAGCTGCAGGTGTCCCTGGCCAGGGTTGTGGAACCTCAATTAGCGCTGCAGTGACCTGCTGGATTGCTCTAGTTTTGAGAGNGTCCTTTTGCATGTCAGGCAGAAAGAGTCCTCAGCCATGTGGCTCTTCTCAGCTGGCAATCCCAGGAACCTGGTGACTTGATGAAATAGGCTCCTGGGGTATGGCAAGGTCCAGCCCCAGGCAATGCAGATCTTCCTGAATCTTTACCGATGTATACACTCCCATTCTATGGTAGGTTTTTAGACTAGTAGTTCTCAACCTGTGGGTCATGACCCCTTTGGAGGCCAACTGACCTTTTCACAAGGGTCACCTAAGACCATCAGAAAACACAGATATTCACATTACAATTCATAACAGTAACAAAATGACAGTTATGAAGTAGCAATGAAAATAGTTTTATGATTGGGAGTCACCACAATATAAGAAATTGTTATTAAAGACTCACAGTGTTAGGAAGGTTGAGACAATGTCGTTTGTCTTATTACCTTATTCAGGGATTGACAGTTTACTCTTCTACAGAACTAATAAAATTCACCTTTCTCTTGTCCTGTCCTCTCAGGATCCACAGACTTCTAGAACCCTAACACTTATCTCAAAGACGATTCAGACTCTCGGCAGCTTGTCCAAGTCCAAGTCTGTAAGTCTACGCTCGTTTTATCTGTTTCTGAACGGTGGGTTCTTGTTTGTTCTTCCCTCTTCAGAAGCTATAAATGAAATGTTTTGCATATAGGGGAGGGCGTGTTCATCACAGCTATTAGGATATCAAATAGAATCAAAGCCAGTGTCTCCATCCCCCAGCTCCAAAAGTATGCATTCCAGCACTTCCTGCTGCCTCTGCCCTTACCAGTCATTCAACGGCCATAGTGGTGAGCAAATCAGCCTCATCTGACTCTTTAGGTGGACAAGAGAGCTGATCCTCCTCAGCTTTGCCCCAGGACCCCAAGCCACAGTAGGCTAGACGTGGTATTGACCTTGGCTGTTGGCGCTGTAGGAGCAAACCTACATGTTGGTGAATGGTCTGCACTGCCATTCATCCACGTGTGGCCTCTACATCCTGGGCAGCAGAGGCCAAGCCCCTCTTACCTCTTTGGTCACAAGTCTGCATTTCCCCTTCGTTNTCATTTGCCCCGGACCAGGGGTTGGTGCTGAGGTCTCTGGCCTGCCCTGGACTCCTACAGACCTACCTTCGCTTTGATCCATGCTGCTAGCTCCAGGCTGCTGTGACCACATCTGTGGCTAGTTTGTAGCCCGTAATCCGAGTTCCCAGGTGTTGATAAGAGTGAAGATGTGCTTTGAGCCAGGGCTTCGACACAGACTCCCAGCAACCTCTATGACTAGTGCTTCAGAATCCCAGCTTCATGCAGAAGCCTCTAGGTGGGGCTGCCTCTAGGTGGGCTGCACGCTTACCACTCACCCACGTGGCCTGGAATCACCTCACCTCTGGCACCCTAGGCTTGTCACTGTGTGTTGCAGCTTTNGGATCTGGGCCATGGGCATTGGGGCTGTCANCAGATGACCTGTTTCATTTCAGGCCAGTTTTAAGGAGTCATACATGGCGACATTCTATGAATTCTTCAATGAACAGAAATACGCAGATGCTGTAAAAAATGTAAGTGTTCCATCCTCCGAGGCTCAGTTCCCCACACCCTCTCCACGGCCATTGCCAGGACCCACCACACCCCTTAAACTGAGGCTGGCCTGCCTGCCCTAAAATTCACCACCTTTGACTCCCCTTGGAGTCTAGTGTGGAGACTCAACCTGTTTTCTGTGCCAAAGGCTTTCTGTTAAGTTACTTTCTGTTGCTATGATAAAACATTAACCACAACCAGCATGGGGAGAAAAGGGTCTATTTGATGTACAATTCATCATCAGTCTGTCACTGAGGGACATCAGAACTCAAGCCAAGAGCTCCAGCAGGAACCTGGAGGCAGGAGCTGAAGCAGACACCCCAGGGGAATGCCATTGACTGGCTTGTTTTTCATAGCTCGCTCAGCTTGCTTCTTTGTCTTGTTTTCAACATAGTATTTTTATTGATTCTTTGGGAATTTCGTATCTTACACCCTGATCACACTCACCTCCTAGTCTTTCTATGCCCCTCTCCTGCCCTTGTGACCTCCTCCCCCAACAAAAAAAGAAAACAAACAAAACAAGTCTTGGGATCTAGTTTGTGGTATCAGTTTGTGGGATCTAGATACTCACTGGGGCATGGTCAAACTCTCAGTGGCCTGCCCCTTAAATAGAACTGAGTCCTTCCCCTGTTGCACCCCTGCCAGAAGCCATCAATTGTGGAGTCAGCTTGCTTATACCCCTAGACCACCTACCCAGGGCTGACATTGCCTACTGTGGGCTGGGCCCTCCCACATCAGTCATTAATCAGGAAAATGTCCTATAGACATGCCCACAGGTGACTCTGATGGAGGAAATTTCTCAGCTGAGGGTCCCTCTTCCCAGATATGTCTAGGTTTGTGTTGGGTTGACCAGAAGCAGTCTGTACAGGTCTTACGTTGACTGTGTGTTAGCACCTGTGTATGCTGCCAGAGTCCTGATGCATGTGTAGAAACAGACACTTCAGGACCCTTGGCTTTGCTTTTTTGTCCATGATTCAGAAGCGGTCTATACAACATCTGTCTTAGAAAACATAAAGTCCTGAACAGTGAAAGGGAAGTAGGGACTGAAGCTGGGGGTGACCTTCAACTGACAGGGTCTATACAACATCTGTCTTAGAAAACATAAAGTCCTGAACAGTGAAAGGGAAGTAGGGACTGAAGCTGGGGGTGACCTTCAACTGACAGAAGGAATCCAAGGAGTGGCAAGGTCACACACCACAGCTGGAGGCCAGGGAGAAGGGTGACCTTAGCCAAGCAGACCTAGTGGGGCTCTGGATGGGCTCACACCTCCCTCCCATGTACCTTAGGCTGTATCGTTAGAGCCTGACTTAGGCCTACAAAGCTCAGGTAGAATCCCTAGCATGCACCTGGCTCCTGGGGAGAGCCTAGCAAGGTCACAGCAGATGGACAAGACCTGGTGGGGTGGACTGGGCTCCTATACTGGCGACAAGAGCAGACCCTACAGCTCTCTTAGGACTCATATCCCCAGATCTCTCCCCTGAGAGATCAGCAGTCTCAGCGTCNGGCTAGGGTTCTGGCAGAACAGGCTCTGTCCACATGCCTCCCTTCTGATGGTCTGATTCCCTCCCACTTCAGTTCCTGGATTTGATCTCATCCTCGGGGAGAAGGGACCCCAAGAGCATAGAGGAGCCCATCCTGCTTAAAGAAGGGTAAGGAATTGGGTCTTGGTGGTGGAGACTGTGGTATAGTTGGCCTTCTCTGCCCCTACCCCTCCCACCCCGTAGTCCTGTCTGAGGACTGTGACAGGCATGCCTAGTTCCCATGAACCCTGCTCTGCACCCCAGTTCCCAGTTCCTAGTTGAGACTATGTTCAACTAGGCCCATGGCCCTTTGACTCAAGCTTGGGCCNTCTCTAGGTCACCATCAGGCTGCCTTAACTGTATCTGTTGTTTTTCTTGAAATCACCTTCTACCTTAACCACGTGTTCAACAATACATATATGACACCATGGGATATNCGTTTAATTCACAACCTCTAAAGCAACAGGTTTTGTCTCATAATCCTTTGTAGAGCGAATCTTACACGGTCTTATTAATTGAAAACACCAGGCCAGGTATTGAGGTAAATTCTGAATGATCAGAGAGACAGAACAAGCCACAGCCAACCTCACCTTGCCAACTCCTCAGGTGATCTTGTTTCCTCAGACTGCAGGCTTCTGAGTCCTCACCCAAATGAATCTCAGCTGAACTNTGCTCAAAGCCTGAAAGCTTAAGAGGCCCCTAGCTTCTGGTTTTCACACCTTATATACCTTTCTGCTTCCTGTCACTACTTTCTAGGATTAAAGGCATGTGTCTTTCTCAAGCAAAGACATGAGTTCTCAGGTGCTGGAATTAAAGGTGTGTGCCACTGGAATTAAAGGTGTGTGCCACCATGCCTGGCTGTTTCCAGTGTGGCCTTGAACTCACAGAGATCTGGATGGATCTCTGCCTCAGGAATGCTAGGATTAAAGGCATGTGCTACCACTGCCTAACCTCTATGTTTAATCTAGTGGCTGTTCTGTTCTCTGACCCCGAATAAGTTTTATTAGGGTACACAATATTTTGGGGGACATAATATAATCACCACAATCCTTAACTTGGCTCAGTGTGTAGAGGGCTTGTAAACCTTATGTAGATGGTAACAAACTTTCAGGGTAACCGGCCATTGCAGGAGGGGAGCAGCCTCTCCAGCTCTGCCAACACACCACGAGAATCTCACTAGCTTTCTCATGCTGAGGTTTGGGGTCTTGACCCCACACTGAAGCACTACCTGTTCCTCTTCTGGGTCATGTCCTCAGACCACACATAGCTCTGTATGCTTAGCTCGCATGTCACCCTGGAGAATGGCCTGTCACTTCCCACCTTGTCTTATCCTCCACATGCACTTGTGGAAGTAACTGTGTTCGCAAAGGTCCACACCATGATTAGGTTCACTTCCGTGTCTGCCAAAACATTCCTCAATCTGTTACCTGCCAATACACAGAACTGTGATGCGACTGTGCATTTAAGCATATTTGCTGGGGTAAGCCAGCCCTGCTTATGTGAGGCCAGTGGCCCTTATTGTAGCCTCCAGCAATGACTAATGCCTCTCCCCCCAACCTCTGAGGAAAAACTAGTGGCAGTTAGAAAAAGTCACTTATGCACNTGGTACTTGGGTCAAAAATTGAGCAAGAATGTGAATATGAATCCTTTTCCAAGGGATCCACAGATACTTCTCCATAGAGCCATATGGTGCGGCACATGCACGCTACTCTGTATGGTAAAATCCAACATTACAAGTGATGCTGTGTACATCAATTTTAACACAAATTCCACGTGTTCACAGGTCACAGAAAATTGTGTTTTCTAGGAAAGTACTAGTAAGAGGCAGAACTGTTCTAAAAAACAAGAGTGTGTGCCCTTTAACTTCAACTTCACCAGGACATGAAAGGACAGGGTTTTCGTACCACTGCCCACCCATGGCTTACGAGAGTGGAGAATTATTATGGTTATGTGTCTGGAGGTAGCTCGGGCCCTGACTTGAGAACATTCACTGGGTACTCTGTGCCCCTTGTGCCAGGTTCATGATTAAGAGGGCCCAAGGAAGGAAACGATTTGGGATGAAGAACTTCAAGAAGAGATGGTTTCGCCTGACGAACCACGAGTTCACCTACCAGAAGAGCAAAGGTAACAGGTTTCTACACTCCTTCACTTAGGGCCCAGCAAGGCAGAGAGGGCTCCCCCAGTTAACAGGCTGACTGCCACAGGAGCCTGGGGAGGAGGTGAGACCTAAGATGAGCCTCAGCCTCAGGCACTGTGAGCCTCAGTGAAGATGACCGTGTTCTCAGAAATCTGCTCCCCATAGAAGCAGAGGATACAGAGCTGACTGTGGTACAGCAGACTCTTCACCCCACTTTTGTTTCCTCAGCTGTCTGTAGCATTGCTGCCTCTGGCATCCCTTGTGTCTTTCTTGCTCCTATTCCTTCGTAGGATGCACAGGTAGGGGCCTCCGGTTTGGTAGCAGCAGGCTTTCCTTAGGGAAGGTCTACTTAGCCAGGTCTCTTTGTGCCTCATCAGGCTAGGGCCTCAGAGTTCTGGGTTCCAGTCATAGGGATAGAGCTGAGCAGTCCTGCCTCGCCCTAGTTCTAAACTGACTAGTGTGCCGTAGTGCTGGAGATGGTGTGGGCCATGTTCCCGTGAACCTGACTGGGACACTTTATCACCAGTGTGAGAACAGGTCCAAGGTCCTGCCTTTGTGTAGGTACTGNGCTCTGAGAACCCCATGCCTACCCCAACCCCACCCACATCCATGCTCTTCCTATTTTTCCAGCCTTCAGGAAAAGACAGCCAAGAGCTCTCTCCTGTGGCTTTACAGTCATTGGGCAATGGGGAGCCTCACACCGGGCAGGGAGGGGGGCATGCTGTGCATCTGAGCACAACTTTCACACTTTCTTTGCTGAAGGTGATCAGCCCCTTTGCAGCATCCCTATCGAGAACATCCTGGCTGTGGAGAGGCTAGAGGAGGAGTCCTTCCGAATGAAAAATGTGAGTGATGGCCCAGTTCCAGCCCAATGGGTTGTCCTTCCTCCTCCTTCTCCTCCTCTACCGTTAGCCATGTGCCCTCCCGTACTACCCTGCATATCCAAGCCTGGGGACTCTGCCACCTGGGCACTCATCATCCCACCTCCTTCTCGACCTGGCTCAGTGGTAGAACCTACTAGAAGCTAAGCAAATGGCTTGGCACCTGCTGGACTAGCAGCCCCTGATCCCATCCTACGTGCTCAGATGTTCCAGGTTATCCAGCCAGAGCGTGCCCTGTACATCCAGGCCAACAACTGTGTGGAGGCCAAGGATTGGATCGACATCCTCACCAAAGTGAGTCAGTGTAACCAGAAGCGCCTCACCGTGTACCATCCGTCCGCCTACCTGAATGGCCACTGGCTTTGCTGCAAAGCCTCCTCAGACACAGCTGCTGGCTGTACTCCCTGCACTGGGTAGGTCCATGGCTCCACAGNCCTGTCCAACCAGGCACAGCTGTCGGCCTTTGCGCTATGTAAGGCGAGTCAGCTAAGATACAGAATTGTGACTAAGAGGCAATGAATCAGAAACCACACACACAGAGCTGTTCTTGAGGGAGCCCTTGGTGCGGTCCTCTGAAAGGCTCTGCATAGGCTGGTGGAACCACAGCCTTCAAGATTCTTCTCTATCTCCTGCCTAGGGCAGAGATGTCTTCAGGAGTGGTAGGCTTGTGTGGAAGGTCTTAAACAGAGGACCCAGGGCAGGGTGCTCTGTCTCTTCAACAAAGAACATGAATGGCTTGTGCATCCCTGAGCACATCCTTAGCTCACAGATGCCTCCCTCAGCCTGGTTTCTCTGCTTGNATCACTTCTTGGAAACTAAGGCAGGCCATTGCCTNCCTGGCCCTGTGGTTAGCTGGGCTTTCCACAATTGTCAAGGCTCTATCAACTTTGCCAGTCTTGGAGGCAGCCTAGTGCCAGGAAGATTGGTAGTTCGACTCTTGCGTAGCGTGTCCACCTAAAAGAAGCAATGATAGCCTCATGTGACAGGTCCTGAAATGGAGGACTGTTCAGGGTCACTCACCCTTCAGGCTGTCATTGAACCCTCCCGGAGCCTTGGGGTCATTTTACCCAGCTTCATTAGTGTAGGGCCTGAGGCTCAGGAGGGTCCCTTGTCAGGCTCACAGGTGTGTGCATTCATGTGCACGTGTGTGTGTGTGTGTGTGTGTGTGTGTGGTGTGTGTGGTGTGTGTGTGTGTGTGTGTGTGTGTGTGTGTGGTGTGTGTGGTGTGTGTGTGTGTGTGTGTCCCTGTATCCCCAGAACTCTCCTGGGAGGAGATCAAGGGTTTCCTCCGTCTTTAGCCTGGGCCAGGAGCCAGAGCCCCACAGCCTTCAAGGATGGGAGGACTCGTGGACTCATGTGTGGGACTCTTCTGGGTCGTTCCTACCCTATGTGCCCCAAGACGTTTTCTCACATAGTCCTATCTCATATTGCTGCCATGTCCGATTTTCATTTCTCTCTCCCTCTCTCTGTCTCTGTCTCTGTCTCTGTCTCTCTCTCTCTCTCTCTCTCCCTCACACACACACACACACACACAGCAAGTGTTTAAGAAAATGCATTAACCATTCTGTACTTTCTGTGTTTGAACAGTGGGCTCCCAGCAAACATCCAGCTGGACATCGATGGGGACCGGGAGACGGAGCGCATCTACTCTCTCTTTAGCCTGTACATGGGCAAGTTGGAAAAGATGCAGGGTGAGTGTGGACCCTGGGTACCAACCNTGGGGAGTTGTAAACTGGGATGAGTCACCTCAGAAATGCTACTACAAAGCCTCTGGAATTCCTTGGTGCCTGCGTGTGTCTGTTACAACGGACAGGGAGCATGGTGAGGGCTAAAGAGCAATTGGTAGGNGAGTAGTTTGGCCGTGGGATATTCTGACATTTTCAGATAGAATTTAANGTGCAAACTGTGAACTTCNAGAGTCTTTGGCCTTTCTTAATAACATCTGCACCAACAAAGGATTTCATTCTTCTGTGCTTTCCAGAGAGGTGTGTATGTATGCGCATATGTGTTAGGGCCTGAGGCTCAGGAGGGT
The DNA here is from genome assembly GCA_001675575.1 of Neotoma lepida. Lineage (NCBI taxonomy): Eukaryota > Metazoa > Chordata > Mammalia > Rodentia > Cricetidae > Neotoma > Neotoma lepida. Next base: position 123,376 of record LZPO01087237.1, on the reverse strand, counting down.
CCNTTATCAGGCTCACAGGTGTGTGCATATACATACATNTGTTACATATACATGCACACATGTGGATACACACATGAGTGTGTGGACACGTGTGAGTATGCCACGTGCCTAGCAGCACCAGGCATACTGCATGTTTCAAATATCTGTTACTTTGTCACCCTTAGCACTTCATAGGATTAAAGCAGGCACTCCAGGTGATGTCACCTGAACAGGGTTTGAAGTCTATAACTCAGAGGTTTCTACTTAGAAACCTCCTCAGCTAAATGCCATGTCACCAGAGCAAGTGCTGTCTCAGATGGANCAGACCGCAAACCCAGTTCAGCCAAGTTCTTTGTCACATGACGACAAAGATCACCTTCTCTCCGTGTTTCTCCTTCCTTTCTGTGTGTGAGACCTGAACAGGATGGCTTCCTTTGACTGTCATTTTCTTCCCATTGTCTTCTTGGTGTTCCAGGAACATGCCCCTACCACTGTCCCCTCCCCACTCCCAGAACCACCCATCGGACCCTGTTCAAGGTCATCCTGATTTGCATACTGAGTGGAGGCCATCCAGGGCTGCTCAGCAAGACTCTTGCTCAAAAACCCAACCAACCAAGCAAAAAAAAAAAAAAAAAAAAAAAAAGACTTCAGTGTATGACTCGGAAGGAAAAGAAGCTTTCATTCCATGACACGTGCAGAATTGCAGGGCTTGAATACCTAGTCCAGACTAGTCTGGTTAGAGGTGCCTAGCTTTGTGACAGTGAGAGAAACATTCCAGCTCAGGTGTTTAGGGTCAGGTGGGGACAGCTCAGGTGGTTAAGGGCAGGTGGGGTGCTTGGATGATCCTGTTGACAGCCAGAGTAGGGNTGATTAGGAAGATGATCCTGGGAGAAGACGAGAGGAGCAGAGAGCAGACACCCTTGGGTGCTGCTGTCAGGCCTTCTGTCCTGCTGTCCTTACAGCTGGCCAGAAGAGTCTGGTGAGCGACATGTGCCAGACTCTGTACTCTAGAATGGAAGTTCATCCTGATAGGCCCTCAGACAGCCGAGCTGTGTGCAGGTGCAGTGTGCAGGTACAGACACCTCTCCTGGCCTGGCCAGCTGGCAGTACATGGATGTGAAGCTAACCCCTGTGAGGCCAGCTGGAGACAGTACTGTGGCTGGAGATGTGAGGTCTCNGAATGCAAACTGGAGAAACGTTGGCTATGCAGCCTACCCAGAGGTCCTCTAGGCTGGACCGTGCTTGGTCCTGGAAGTAGCCCCTATTTCGGGAAGCTTTTTGAGGGAGGGGCTGTGCTGAGGAGCACACTGGAGTAACCTGTGCAGACGNCCAGAGACAGGGTTAGGGAAAAAAGAAGCCTTGGCTACATCCCATACTGACACTCTCCTGCTCCCCTCGCGGCAGAGGCCTGTGGCAGCAAGTCTGTGTACGACGGCCCTGAGCAGGANGAATACTCGACGTTCATCATTGATGACCCCCAGGAGACCTACAAGACACTGAAGCAGGTCATCGCTGGGGTGGGGACCCTCGAACAAGAGCACGCACAGTACAGGAGGGACAAGTTCAAGAAGACAAGATATGGAAGCCAGTGAGTACTAGGGTGCTCCAGGGTCATGGGGGTCGATGTGGAGATCGGACCCTCAGGGAACGCCCACCTCATGTGGAGGGTCCTGGGGCTCCATGGGGTTCAGTGACCTGGGCTTAACTTCACTCTACGCAGCTCTGCACACACCAGGGGGTGTGCAGGGAGGCAGCACCGTCTCATTAGCCCCCCAGCTTGAGGCCTCAGCAACAGCTTGGGCTCAGCCCCATCTGCCGTTACACATGCCCTTTGCCGTCTTCCCAGGCCACTGAGGGCTCTGGGTGCAGGGTCACTAACTAACCACATTCTTGCCTCTGGTTGAGGCAGGAGGGGTAGAGAGGTAGAAGACTCAATCCAGATGGGGACATTCAGCCTGTCCAACCCTGGCCATATGGCCCCAGGCGGGTCAACCTCTCTGGATGAAGAATTGGAGAAGATCAAGTTCAGATCCCCAAAGGCTAGGACAACTCTTGTGGTACTGCCTCCATCCAAGGACTGCTCAGGGACTTCTCTGGAAGTGCCCATGGCATAGCCCTTAATGGGTGGGTGACCCACAGGGAGCCCAGAAGCCTATATGCCCTCCCTGTACCAATACACTTCCTCCAGGGAAAGATATAGGGATGCTCAGGGACAGTAACAGGGCCCCATCCCAACTGCATTGGGACCCTAGGAGATGGCCATGGCCCATGTCCTGACTCCCCCGAGGTATTCACAGGACTGCTGGCTCTGGTCTCAGATGTCCCTGTCCTGACTCCCATCCAGTCTCACCCCCCTACCAGATCCCTCTGGACACACCTGTGGCGGTGTGCCCACATTTACCTTCCGGAAATGTCCCTCTATTTGTGTTAAACATGTGTCAGCCTCCCAGTCCGAAGCTCACANGCTGAGCACGGTGAGAGGCATGATTCCGTTTCTCACGGAGGGAGGTGAGGTGTGCACTCACCATGGAGCAGCAGTTACCAAGCACCCACAATGCTCCAGGCCCTGTCCAAGCATAGAGCATTCACCAGCACGTGAGAAGACATGCCCTCCCAGAACATGCTCCGTATATGTGTGCACCTGCTTCAAGTGTTGGCATACTCCGTGTAGTACATGTGTGTACCCAGCCCACGTATGTCCATACTAACACATGCATACATCTGTGTGCATCTGCCACACATTTAGGATGTACAGCCCCCATGTAGGTGTGTATAGTATGGATATTTTAAATGTGCTCTGTACAAGCACGCATCATCTACCACGTACAGCATGTGGAATATGCCATGCACAGCAGAAACCAGAGTTACGGCGAATGCTTCCTTGGGGTCAGCGCTGGCGCTGTTTGTGGAACCCCACTTTCCATATTTTTTATGATGTGTGTGTGTCACAGTGACAAATACAAGGACTACTGTAAAAGTACGGTGGTGGTTGGGGTACTGGGAGCAGAGTCTCACTTTCTCATCTCTGCTCCCTCTCCAGGGAGCACCCTATTGGAGACAAGAGCTTCCAGTATTACATCAGGCAGCAGTCTGAAATATCCACCCATTCCATTTAAAGCCACGGCATCTCGGGAATGTGCTGTTGAGCCGCACCGGGAAACCCGCCACCTTTAAAAGCAAATAAAAGATGAAGACAGAACACACACATGGAGAGAAAGGAACCACGTTCACCAGTTCACACAGGTCCTACCACGCTGGCGGCACCACTGCGAGCCGAGCACGCCCTTCCCCAGCAGGGACTGTTGCCTGGGCTGTGCGCTTTTTTCGTTGCCAGCACAGGTGGTCTGAGCCATTCTGGAATGTATGATCATTTGTCTTTTTACTACTTTGGTTTTATGGGGACCCGGGGACCTGTTAAATATTAGGAGAGTGTGGACTTTGTCTAAACCTGTTCCCACACAACCCAATCCCTCCTCACAGAGGCACGGCTGGTTCATTCATGGCGATGTGCACCTTCTGCAGTGTACACGGTCTCTTGTTCTTTGCCTGCTGAACTCTGGCTCTGCATACATGTCGCGGTCTAGCCCTAGCCCTAGAAATTCTACTTAATCCCTGTTGTTGTACTTAATCCCCATTTGGGATGTTAGAAGCAGTGTTTTCCTGGCAGCCAGCGGGCAGGCAGCCTTTCTCCTTAGCTTGTGTTGGTTTGTTCCTGGCTAAAGGGTCGTTTTGTGGCTGGGATGGACAGGATGGTACAGGAAGTCTTTGATCTTTGGGGACATGGAGAGGGAGGGCTGTGAGCCCAGACTTGGCTGGGTGACCATCAACCCTCAGTTTGAGCGTACGTCTGGATGCCGGGTGAGTTTTAAACTAGAACCCACATGCTTGCTACCTTGGTGAAAGTTTGGGAAAGAGTTTTTAAATGTGCATTTTTCAAACTGTTTTTCTTAATGTTTTTAAAGGACTGTTTTTAAGTAGCATTTTGATATAAGGCAGTTTGGAACATCAACACCTATATGCATTAAAGGGGATGGTACAGGGAAATCCAAAGGGAACAGTATTTGTTTTCTCACAAATCCAAAGGGTCCTCAGGGACAGAGACCTGGGCTGGGGGCTGCAGCAGCAGCAATAAAGGCCAAACATGGCATTTCACATGCCTATGTCTTTGTGAACCCAACAGGCTACACATGGCAATGTCTAGAGATACTTTTGATTGGGGTGGGAGGGTCCTGAAACAGACAAGACTGACTGCATCAGCTTGGGCCCACAGTGCTGCTGGAGCCTCATCCCACACAGCATCTCCAGAGGCTGAGAGAGAGGCACTCTGTGGGCAGATGTGGCTGAAGGACACAACCACGCATCCTGGCGCCAGTTGCTCTTTGTTCTTGTTGGGAAGTTCACTCTTCATCTAGAAGACATGATACAGCATTAGTTGTCACAGAAATGGAGGATAAAAAAAAATGACTTTGGACACAGCAGTTAGGCTGCACTGAACTTGTTTTTAACATGGATTTGTAACTTAATGTTTCTGTTTATAAGATACTAACGATTTGCAATGTATTTTATCCGTCGATTAAAAACAGATGTTTTATTCTTTCTGAGGAGTGGTTTGGATTTCCGGAGGGGCTCACATGATGGGAACAGTGTACAAGAGGTTCCCTACAGGGAGGGTGCCAGATAAAGGCAGAGAGTATTGCTGTCAGAACAGACAGCTTGCATTTCTGGTAGCATATGATGTCTCTGACATGTGGTGTCCACTGATGACTCTATGAGAGCCTGGCTTTTTGGTGTCCTCAAAAGAGGTATGGCATTNGGCACCACTGTGAGGTTCTATGTAGTTGAAGACAACTAGGAGAGGAGGGGATAGATTCCTCCCACATCTCCAAGGATCCANTGGACTGAGGTGGTAGCAGAAGTGTGTGGATCAAACAAGCAGAGGCTTTAGGGGGCTGCATGGCTACTCAGGTCTCNCTGCNTCTCCTGGAGACCTAGAGAGTGGAAGGGGCACAGCATGGAGGCCCCTCACCTGAANGAGGGACCNCACAGCAGCACNTAATTCCCTTATCCATNTCTTCTCCATTTGACTTTTACTCACTTCTTCTTCTTTGTTAATTCCATTGGGAATCTGAACCATAAGAAAAGTCTGGAGTGTGGCTTTCAGAGCACTGAGTTAGACATTTCTCTGTGCCAAGAACTCAAGCCAAAAGGCTTCCCAGGACAAGATGAGACTGACATGGGTCTCTCTGATCAGCCTCCTCTGGCCACAGAAGAGTGCGGAGTGGAGCAAAGAAGGTGTGACCCTGCTCCTTGGCCTCTTGTCTTCCAGTGAACTACTAGGAATGGAGTGGGGGAGTGTCTGCTGCCCTGGCCACAGGCATTTGTCAGTCTGGATCAGTTGGAAGCAAAGTATCCATAAAGAATTGGACAATACCAAGACAGAGGACTCACCTCATATCCGAGCATGCCTAGTCAGGGCTCAGCTCCTACTGGAGCATGCCTAATTAGAACTCANCTCATACTGAGGCATGGCTAGTTAAGACTCAGTTTATTCTGGGGTATGCCTGTTCACACTCCAGCATGCCTACTGAGGATTCAGCTCATTGGGGTGGGGGCAGGGTTCACACTTGATCATGCCAGTTAAGAGTCAACCGGGGGATAACTAGGAAGCTAGGAATAGACCAGGACCTGGCGGGGGAGGAGATACAGAAAATGAAACAACAGAGTACACAGGGCCTCTAAGCCCTTCCATAGCTCTCTCTGATGGAGAACTCAGTCATGTCTGTGTGCCTTTCTTCCNTAAAGTCTGTTAGTCACTTGAGAAAGCAGTCTCCATGAACTACTTCTAGGCTTCCATCTTGAGCTTCAACCATCAGAGCATCTGGATTTGGGTAGGGTAGCCACCAACCCCGTGGATGCTAGCTAGGTCTCTACAATGGTCCCTGGATCAGGTGACCTGCAACCTCCCATATGTGAGATGCTGGATGTGGGAGAGAATGCATATGTCAGGGGACCTGCCTGCACAGGGTGAACTGGCTGTCGGGAGCTGTGTGCTCCGAAGGAGTGATTTTGAGGTCACTTGCAAAGCCAGCAGCTGCAGATAGAAACCTCAGTGAACATCTCCCCTGAAGCAAGAAGAGGGTAGCTTTGTCCCCTTGAGGGTAGAATGAGGGACTCCCTATGCAGACCTCATTGACCCAACCCCACACAATACCCTTCACCGTTCTCCATCCAACTAGCAGAAAGACATTGATTTTGCTACTTCTGGCTTCATTATTTATGAAGCTTTGCCTTAGTTTGGTTCCTATTACTGTGATAAACACCACGACCAAGAGTAACTTGGGGAGGAAAGGGATTGGGCTTATACATCCTGATCACAGCCAATCACTGGAAAGGCAGGGCAGAAACTCAAGCAGGAGTGAGGGCAGGACCCATGGAAGAAAGCTGCTAAGTGTCATGTTGTGTGGAAGAAAGGGATTCCTCAATCCTTTTGGAGCCCAGAAGATCATATGTGACTCCTAGACATCAGACACTAAGCTCAGTTTGGTTTTGCTTAGCTTTAATTGTACTTCCCTGGTTTTTCCCTCATGGCATAAGAAAATGTAAGGTATTGACTTTACATGAGCCCACAATTGAGAGACTTTGGATTTTTAAAAAGATGTTGGGTTTTTAAAGAGNACTTAAACTTTTAATTATTGGAATTGTTAAAAGACTCTGGGACCTTTAAAAGCTAAACTGTGTTCTCTATCCTGACAATATTAACATGACATCTTGGGGACAAACAACAAAGGAAAATTTATGGTTTGATGCTGATATGTTTGTGTGTCACGTTGTCAAAAACTAGCCAGCACAGGTCCAGTGCCGGAAAAATAAATTCATATAAATGTCTTCCTTCTGAATATACCGTGAGTCCATTTAATTCTCAGGCCCAATCAAAAGCCCTGGAGAGTCAGGGTTCTCCTCCTCCCAGCATCGTGGCTATCAATGGCTGTGGACTTGAGCAGTGAGCCAGGGATCTTCTGTTAGGCTGTGTTAGGTCAAGCTGTGCCCCTAGCATCATAAGCTGATGATCTAACACCAGAAACCTCTGGCATGACTGTGTTTAGAANGGGGTCTTGGAAAGTTATGAAATAAGGTCACTAGTGTGAATCAAAGCTCTTGGAAAGATTGACACCTGACACTGAAGATATGCAAAGCTGGTTAACTGATAAGAACCTCAATGATTGTGGAGAGGTTGTGATATTGCAGGTCCAGAGCCTAATTGCAATTTATCTTGGGGTCTTTAGCCTCCTTAATAGCCGTTCCTCGTCTTCCTCTATGTCTGACCTAACAACCAGTGACTAACAGGTACGACCCTTGGCAATGCGTTCACAAAACTCTAGTTTCCCCAACCAAAAGGTGACGGATGCCACCAGACAGCAGCTGAGGCCTAGAGCTGAAGAGCCCCTGCTTTTCTGTAGCCATCTATTTAATATTTCTGACAATGTATTTGAANAGGCTGGCCCTAGACTTGATTTTTAGTATTTTATTTGTTTTTGTTTTAATTTTTTTAACAATTTTCTATCAGGGAGTTTAGGACAAAGATTGTGTCCAGGGAAAGAACTAGAAAAAGTTGAGCCCAACTTCGGGGGTCCTAAAGGCTCTGAGTCCACATCTAGCATCTATGTCAGGCGACTGACAACTGCCTGTAACCATCCAACACCCTCTTCTGGACCCTATCAACACCTGCACTCACATGTGCACATACACACACACACACACACACACACACACATGCTTATAGTTAGTAAATTAAAAAAAAATTTCAACTGTCACCATGTTGGGGCATGGAGTTTGGGGTCATTTGAATGTGCCCTGAGGCAGTGATCACTTGTGTTTATCCCCTTGGAGGGGATAGTTGTGCGTTATGTTGACACTAGGGGGAGCCCCAACCCAATGTGCCTGGTGTCTTCAGAGAAGAGATGAAGACACAGATTCGGGGGGACAGCCCCTTGAAGATGACACCTGTAGACTCTGAGAGGGGCCGCAGGGGAGCCAGCCCTGCCCCTTCTGGATCTTACCCTCCAGCCTTCAACTGGGAGACATTTTTCCAACTGAAGGCATCNAGGCTTTGGTCCTATGGAGACAGATTCTTACATCAGTGTCACTTAAAATGTCTTAAGTGTGACTTAAAATCACCAAAATGTCTTCCACCAAGTCCTCTCAGTGGTGAGTTCTGACCCATTGGCCTGGATATAAATCTGATCACACTGACCCAGGGCTCTTCATTCATTTTCCTGACATCTTCATCTCTGAAGAAAAAGGAGGATTCTCAAATGAGAGAAAGCACGGGCNTCAGGAACACACATTTGTGAGGCATTGTCTTCAGGAAGGCCCCTGGCTATTGAAGAATCCAGAAGTACAGGAAAGCAGCAGGCCCAAAACCACTCAAAAACCCTCAAGCCTACAGAGACCTCTGGGATGGCCCTCCACTGACATTCACCTCTAACTTGTGATGTCANAGCAGTACCTTAGCAACGGAGACTGAGGATACTCTGGACCACTTTGCTGGAGGAGAGAGAGGGAGAGAGGCTGGCAGAGATGCCTTTGGTCTGAGGCTGTGCTGGTGGCTCCCTCCTCCCTTCTGGGTCAGGATGGAAAAGGATCTCCCCACTTACAGGAGGCACCGGCCTGGTCCTGGAGCCCTGCCTTCAGGAATAAGCCCTGGATACCTCAAGGTGGCCAGTGAAGGGGCTGAACTCCAGAGGAGCAGGAGTGTGGGTGGCTTGCACCAGAAGGGGGATCCACCAGTCTGCATCAGGAAGCTACTACGCAAGGAGCTAGGTAGGGGTGGCTCTTTCCTGGTGGGCTGGGAGGGCAGGCCAGACCTGACCCAACCTCAAGAAAGTAGAGTTTGTGGACATCTGAACATGGCCAGACCTGACCCAACCTCAAGAAAGTAGAGTTTGTGGACATCTGAACATGGACGGTTTGTGCATCATGCAAGGCACATTCCTGTTAGGAGAAGTAGCTGGCTTCTACCTCCAAAACTGCACTAGGCTGTGGAAATCCTACCTTTCTCTTGACTGTTCTTTGCCAAGTACACTTCACGGGAAGGATCAGGGCTAGAAGATTNTCCTTCTAGTTAGCATCTTCTAAAACACAGGTGCATGTAGACAGGTGTACTCAGGTGGGACTGGCAGAGATCTTTATTTTATGTGTATGGGTATTGTGCTAACGTGTATGCCTGTGCTTCCATGTACATGCAGTGCTGTGGAGACTAGAAGAGGGCTTTGGATCCTCTGGAATTGAAATTAGAGTTATGAGCCCCCATGCGAGTGCTGGGAATCGAACCCTGGACCTCTAGAAGAGCAGCCAGTGCTTTTAATACCATTTCTCCAGCCCTTCCAGTCCATTTTTAAATCCTTCTGGAAATATTTAAACCACCAGGAGGCTTTCCATCGAGCTACTCTCCTTTCATCATTCTGACCCTTTGGACTCTTAT
>LZPO01087237.1:66527-81391 GCA_001675575.1 Neotoma lepida | reverse complement strand
TGCACGTATATAACACAACACAAACACACACACATATAGTGATGGTCAGTATCGATGGTGAGCTTGACAGAATCCCAAGACATGACCCTCTGGGCAAGTCTGTGAGGATTTGGTTAATTGACGTGAGGAGATTCACGGTGAATGTGGGCAGCACCACTTCATGGTCCGGGACCCTAGACAGAATAAAAGGGAACTGATCTGAACCCTGACTGGTGTTCACTCCTCTCTGTGTCCTGGCTGGATGTGCTGTGACCAGTCTCCTCCCACTCTGATAATTATGATTCCCATCTGTGACGATGACCAACTGTGCCCTGCAGCTGTGAGCTAAGACACCTGCCTTAAGTTGTCTTGTCAAATACTTCAGCACAGTAATGAAAGTGTGTGTGTGTATGTGTGTGTGTGATGTGTATGATGTGTATGTGTGTGTGTGTGTGTGTATTACTGAGGACTAAATCCAGAGCCTCACACATTCTAGATAAATGTTTTACTGCTGAGCTATATCCACAGCCTGCTTTATACATTTTGGACACTAAACCCCTATCAGATAGAAGTTTTACAAGTATTTTCTTCCAGTCTGTAGTTTTTTTTTTTTCATTTTCTTAATAATCCCATTGATAAGCAAAAGTCTTCATTTTGATGCAATCCAATGCATGCCTTGTTCACTGTGTCTGCCTTTTGGGGTCAGATCTAAGAGTCCATTGATCAACCTAATATCATGTATATTTATCCTTATTCTCTTTTAATAGTTTTAAAAATTTTTAGCTTTCATGTTTGGATCACTGATCCATTTTGAGTTAACTTTTATATGTGAAAGGAGAGGGCTCTAAATCCATCCTTTTGCATTGGCTACCCAGTTGTCTCCGAACTATTGACTCAATTGTTCTGACTACATGATCTTCATGCCCCCATAACCCTGGTGTTGTCTCCTCTGGACTCCCAGTTCTGTGGTATCTATCTACATGTCTGTCCTTGGGGAACCCTTCACAGTTGTCACGAAGTGGATGTGTGAGTTATCTTCTCTGGTCTGAAAGCCTGTGTCTTCTGAATTCATATATTGAAAGCNAANACTCGTGGTGACATGGTAGAGGTGGGCATTGAGAGCTGACTAGGTCATGAAGGCTCTGCTTATTCCTAGGGAGCCCCTTCCTCCTTCTGCTTGAAGACACACAGCAGGTAGCATTAGGAGGAAAGTTTCTCACCGGACACCAGATCTGTTGATGCCTCCATTGGGGTTTGTGCCTCTAGAACTGTGTGCAGTAAGTTCCCTTGTTTCTAAATTGCCNAGACTAAGGCATGTCTAATGAATGAAAGCACTGTTTAATTTCGTTTTTTATAATATTGCTCGGTGATTTTACAGTTCCACCTGAAGCCCAGGACTGGCTTTGCCATACCTGCGCTTGAAAGGCATTGGAATTTTAACAATGTGTTGAGTCAGGGGCTACTTAGAGTAAAGGGCAGCCCAGGACCACACCTCTGAGTTCTCTGCTCCCAGCATATCCTCCTGTGCTATCTGGGCCAACACTGAATGCTTTCTGATCGAGCAGTAGCTCTTAGCCTCTGCACTCAGTCTGAGATCTCTCCCCTCTGAGCCCAAGGTCAGCTTTCTCAGGTACTGAGCACAACACACAGTGCCCCCTGGGCAGGAAAAGAAAATTTGCAGGGTGACAATGCTGCCAGTTCCTGGTGATACCCGCTTTTGTAGCATGGCCTCTTCTCTGGAGCTAGGGATGCAGGNTGCCGATAAGAGGGAGGCCATTTGCTCTCACAGGGTACTGACTCAATGCCCTCAATACCATTGCTTGGATGGATGTCTTGCTCTGACTCATTTGCTCCCTAGAANTGGGTAAGCAAGTGGGGAGCTGAGACAGGGCATCAGGTCACTTGTCTCAGTGCCCTGACACTCAGGACTGCATAGCACACAGAGTGTGGGTGACATGCTCGCTTCCATAGGGCTAAGGCTTGAGGAGTCAAAGATGGCAGGGCAGATTTCACTGATGAAGGATTTAATATTGAAAAAGGACCTAGGAAGGGGACTCCAGCAGCCTACAGACCAGTATTTTCCTGGAGGGCAAAGCAAGTCATATGCAACCATGAAAGAGCACCTTTGTTTCTCAAAGCTAATAACTAGTTGTAGAGAGCCAGTTACTGACCACCAGAGCAAGTCAGATAACACACAGATAACACACTGAAATTACATCCCGATCCTGTAAGAGCCTTAAGGAAATCCTGAAGCCCAGCTTAAGAGGTTTTGTGTCTGTGTGTGTGTGTGTGTGTGTGTGTGTGTAAGAGATTTATACTCTAGATCTCTCCACACAAGGCAGAGCCTTGTGTGACACAGTTTAGGTCATAATGGCAATCTCTGTATTGTCTGAGCATCACAGGCCATAAACAGCAATAAAGGTTTTGTGAATGCAAGGAACAAGTGTCTGCTCTGCTCAATGTGTCACCACAGTGGTGTTCAGGTCCCGTATGTGGTGCTCATTGAAGCCTGCTGTGTAACGGAGAAGAGTGCACTCTGAGCAAGACTCATAGTCAGTGTAGTTGTAAGAAGCAATAACTAAAAATTGTACTGTGAACCAGCAGTTTCCGGAGCAAATGGACAAGTGAGAACTATTTGGGATGCTTGCCACTGTGGCTGAACTTCACCCATCCCCACCCACAGACAGAAGTCCTGACTCTCCTTTTCATAGTACTTAGAGATGGGGGCCTTCCGATGATAATTAGGTTTAAATGAGGTTGTGAGAGTGGAGCTCCCACAAGGAATAAACATCTTTATCACAAGAGATACTGAGTCCCCATCCCAAGCTCACTGCTGTGTGAGAAAACAGAGAAGGTGGCTACAGGGAAAATGTTGCATTCCTTGATATTTCTAACACCAAATGAAATGTTTGAGAAATTCAATGCTACCTTCCAAGAGCTCAAGCCAGGCAGCAAAGGTAAGTCCTAGACTCCTGGCTGCCCATCAGATGCTCTGCGCAATGTCTGGGCACCAGTGTCCTCATGTGTGTGATATACAATGAATATGCCCCAAAGATGGGTGGCACATTGTAGATGTTAAAACTGCTAAAGTTCTTGTGTGTCGATCAGGTTTGGGAACACAGTGTAAGGAAGAGGGATGTCATGACACAACCAAGTTCCACGGTGCAAATACACACCACAAATCATCACCAGGAGAGGCGAAGGCAAAGAGCACAGCTCAGTGTGCTGGAGAAGAGCTGTGCACTCAAGGTCTACCAGTGTCCAGAACAGCACAGAGGGATGCGGAAGCAATTCCCGCCCCAGCCCCTGAGCCTTGGGAAGCAGTAAGAAGGAGCAGAGCCAGGTGTCTGCAAACATGTGCAGGTAAATGGAAGCACAGCTATTTTGTGGCTTCCTTCATGCTCCAAGAGTCACACTGTGTGCAAAGACAGGAAGGTGGGAATCATGCAGGAGCCCTCCAGGCTGGCCAGCCACACTTAAGAGTTTTCCTTTGTTGCTCCATACTCTGCTGTTGCCCTTTTGAATTCATTTTTAGAAGAGTTAATATTTGTGTCTGTGTGTGCATGTGTGCACATGTGTGTGTGAGTGTGTGTGTGTCCATCTGTCCATATGTTCAGTGCCGGTGCCTATGGAAGTCAGCAGCCTTAGATCCCCTGGAGCTGGAGTTATAAGCGTTTGTAAGCAGTCCAGTGTGGGTGCTGGAAACCAAGTTCCTCTGCAAGAGCAGTCCAGGCTTTTAACCACTGAGCCGTCTCTCCAGCCCCACTCACCCCCCTCCCAAATCCTTAATAATCAAGGACAAGCATCCTCTCACCACAGGTCCTGCACACCCTGCTGGTGCTGTACCTACGCCATGCTTCAGCTTTTAAGACCAAGAAGTACCTCCTCCTACCCACAGGCATTCTGCCCTCTGCCCGTGGCCCCTGGGTGCCCACTGCACTGCTCCAGCTTCACCATAGGGCCAATGCTGGCACAGAAACACGAGTCAGTTTCATAATGTTCAGAGAGCCTCCGAAGTCACATGCGTGGACTACCATGGTCCCCGCCATGGTCCCTCATTCCATCAGGGGACTGCTGGTCTCTGAAGTGATTCTGCTGAATGAAGAGAGAGAAGGAGCAGGTTCTGGGTCTCTGACTTGATTTCTCTCCCTGCTGTGTCACCTCCCCTGCTTCTCTAGCCTCTGCACAGTGGGGTCAAAGTGGCATAGAGATGGAGGAAGGGGAATCCACACAGTCCCACTGCTTCTGCAGTCTGCCAGTGACTGCTACCCAGTCCCCTCCTGTTCCTCATCCTGGCCCCCTGAGGGCATTCCACCACTGTTATGAGTGGCTAACATCCTCATCCTATTTGAGTGTGACTCTGTTTAGAAATAAATTCCTTGCAGATAATGGAATGAACAGAGTCCACCCTGGAGTAAGGCAAGTTCTGCTAAGGAAACAAGAAAATCCAGCTGAGAAATGGTGGGACCAAGAACAGATCTACAACATCAGCCCACAGAGGGGTGAATATCTTGGCTTTGCTCATCTGGCCTCCAGGACTGCAAGATGGTGGGTTTCTGAAGGCCAGGACAGGAGGATTGAAAGTTCAAGGCCAGTGTCAGCTACATAATGAGATCCCATCTTTTAAAGCATAGAAAGAAATTTCTACACAAAATAATAGCAAACAGTGTTCAGCTTCATAGTAGAACAGTCCATGAGACCAACCCATGTTTACCTTAAGATTTCTAGACCAGATCAATGTTGGACAATGCCGTGATCCATTCACACATCAAAGGGAAAGGATCAGAGGAGAAACGTGGAAGGTTTTTGTTGTTGTTGTTGTTGTTGTTGTTAATACTGAAAACATATTGATAAAATTTTGTGTCTTTACCTGAAAAACTTGACTTGTGACTTTATGTAACAGTAAGATTGGTTTTTTCCTCGTGTAAGCTGGTGGGAAACTGGTCTCAATGTGTCCGACGTGCCAGCTTTATCCACCTCTCCTGGCAGAACATCCAGAGAAAAGCCGTAAATCCCTGTGTGATGACAGCTGTTCTGCCTGGAAATACTCCTTGCTGGCTTTGCCCAGTGCATTTCAACATTAGTTTAAACTTTAAGATAAGTGGCGGTAGGGCACAAAAAGAGAGAATGTGAAAAGGTCTCTGTTAGTTAGGCCTTTTCTCTCTCAGGGTGGGCGGGAGGTAGAAGGACTCAGACATAGCACCCACAGGGGAATCGCTGAGGGACAAAGACCCCTGGGCTTAGTCAGGCAAAACTCCTGCAAGACCCTCAGATCCCAGTGCCTGTCCCATTCAAGGGCTCAGACCCCAGGGACCAGCCTACCTCAGGCAAACTTGCCCTAGTGTCTGGCCCATCCAAAGCACTTAGACCCCATGCTCAGATTGATCAGTTATTCGGTCACATTATTTTTTAAAAAGTAGCTAATATTAATACCAATAGCAGAAGCAGAAGATTGACAGGTGGTAGGTCTGAGGACAGGAGAAAACCGTGTGACTGGATGGAGAGCCATATTACCGCATGCTTAGGAGCTGTGTGTGTCGAATATTTAGTTAAGTAAGTGAAAAATGGACTCTGGCAAGGGATTAGCAATGATAACGTAGGAATCTCTAAGCTTCATCATAACTTAGTATGTAATATTAAAGTATGTAGGCTGACTCATCATTCTTGGGCGACTGTCTCTAAATTCTTTGTATGTCTGCCTCTGCTTGGCAAAAGTGTAAATTCTATAGGAATTCTGAACCCCAGCACTGTCCTTACACTGGAGCAGACTGCAGACACTTTCACAGTGACACAAACGACAAATCCTTCGGAATCTTGGCTTTTCTTACATCTTGGTCTTTTTCTTGCATACCTTTAGTTTTGTTGCGTTGGGAGACATTTTGCCAATTTCAGGCCAGCAAGTCACTCTCATGGAGGCTGGATTTTGTTGTTGAAAAGTGACACAAGCATACCAAGCGCTGGCAGGCTGGGACTGACACAGTGGCTCCCACTGAGCTCTCAGCTCAGTCACAGCCAAGGGAACTTAGGTCTTTATGGCCTTGGGTTGGGTGTAGAGGAAGGCAGAAGTAGGCTAACCAGGTCAAACCCAGCCACCTGGGAGCACCCTGGATAGGGCAGTGTGGGTGCCAATTAAACTGTGTAGGGCTGACTCAGGGCTAGAGTGCTTACTCAGCATTTTCCAGGCCCGGTTTGATGCCCAACACCCAAAGAACACCACAACTGTAAAGCTCCAAGCTGTTCACCTTGGTCACTGTTGAAGTATTTGTTAGTCTTAATTTTTTTTCTGTGTAAATCCAGATTTTCCCCTCTCCCATTCCACAGACCACAGACCATGAGCTTCGTCTGTTTTAGCAAGAATCCAGTAACATCCCCCAAGTCTGCCTGTTTTCAAATGGAAAATTCGCTAGAATGGCATCAACCTTTCCATTCTACAGTGGCCAACAGTGGCCCTCATTTGTCATCTCTGTGTGACATGTCTTCTGGGGAAGCTGTATTCTTGTAGCCCCTGGGTAAGATGCTTTTGGGTGGCACTCAGGTATTCCCTGACAGTTTCTAATTCACANAATCAGGTGCAATTAAACGCTGAGGTGTGAGTCTACTACGGTGAGATTAATCACAAGGTTNAATACAACTAGATCAGCGATTCTCAACCTGTGGGTTGCAACCCCATTGAGGGTCAAATGGCCCTTTCGCAAGGGTTGCCTAAAACCATCAGAAAATACAGATATTTACAATTCATAACAGTAGCAAAAAAGAATAAAGATTTATTCTTAGTTTTAATCATAGGATGGTTCCCAAGGCACCGCANGGAGGAGTGCTGTCTGGGAAAGCAAAGCAATGGGTCACATGGGTTACAGAAGCAGGCTGAGGCAGGACTTTTAGGACAAGTGGCTTTCTTGTGAGAGTCTAGGAAGTTGTCAGTTCACAACTGGAAAAGAAGAAAAGCCACGCTTGGTCACATACGCTTAGGCCTTAAGAATAGTTTATTGCTGTCTTAATATTCTTATTTGAAATATCTATATGAAAGGAATATTGTCTCTGTGAAGGCAACTTTTACAGCTAGAATTCTTTTTTATTTTTATTATTTATTATTTTATTAATATTTATTTTTAATTATTTTTATTTCAACCAACTTGAACGAGTCAGTTCTTTCCTTCCACCATACAGGTGTGAGGTATCAAACNCACGTNGTCATGCTTGGAGGCAGACTTTATCCACTGACTCAGCATCTTAGTGGCCCGCTAGAATTCTCTGACATGCACTGATTGAGAGACCTCAACCAGACTCCAGNGTGGGAGGCTCATTTGCCATTCTGTGTCCCATAAGTTCTGACGTATTTCTATCTTTTAATTCTATTTTGAAATAGAACAAAACCTCCTTATCAATACATGTGTGATCTAAGTGCCCAGACAGCTGAGTGAGACTCCACTCCTGATGTGGCTTGACTAGCAGGCTAGTTGAGCACTCAGCAGCCATACCCACCCTGTGCCCACTGATGCCACTCTCTGCTCTGGTTTGAACTTAGCTAAGGTGATTCAGGGTTATTGGAGGCCTAGGAAGCACAGGCTGCCTAAGGGACTCCAGACTCTCCTGGGTAATGAGTCTGGGAGAAAATTGGATGCAGGGACCCTTCAGGCATAGTGGGTTAAGTGAACGGAGGAGAGGGGAGGAGGGAGCTATTGTCCAGCAGCTCCATGGAGGGGTTGGTGTTGGTTTGAGGAACAGCCAAGTCGGTTGACTTGTCTTGAAATATCCACTGGGCTATGTTATAGATGGATGACAAACTGTCACATATCCCCAAAGTGGTCCATCTCCGGGGAACAAATTCCAAGCTGTTCAGCACCTGTATTAGTTACCTCTCTGTAGCTGTGATGGAACACCCAGACGAAAAGCACCTTGGGATAGAAGGTGTTGATTTAGGCTTACAGCTTCAAAGGGAAANTAGTCCATCATGGTGGGGATGGCATTGCATCAGGAGCATGAAGCCAATGGCAGTCAGGGATCAAGTGATCACATTTCACCCACACANGGGAAGCAGAGGGNGGGTACTTCCTCCAGCAAGGCTCTACCTCCTAAAGGTTTCATAATCTTCTCAAATGTTACACCCAACTGGAGACTGAGTGTTCACATATATGAGCCTCTAGGGGATATTTCTTATTCAAATTCCACCNCCGCCATTTTCCTGTCTCCATGGTAGTCCATGAGCTGNTTTTTCCCCCCAGCATCTTCATCTTGGTAAGCAGGTACCAAGTAGGTGGGCTCCCTGCAGAGCTGCTCTGGGTGAACTGCTGTCTACANGTCTGCTGCAAGGATGCCAGGACTCCCTGGTGGTCCGGGAACTTTCTGGAAGTAACTGTTGGGTAATTCATTGCCATGCCTACAGTAAGGCCTTGGAAGTTGTATCTGGGNTGTGAACATGTCCAGCTTACCAACTGTGCCAACCTGTGCTTGGAAATCATGAAAACTCTGCTTGCAACACAATTGTCTCAGGAGGGAGTAAGACCAGACCAGGGAAGGAGTTTGGGAAGGACGCACGCTGTTTCCAAGAAGCCCATCTCTTGGCCACAAAGAGTACCAATGTCCTAACACTGTGACTCCACCNTGCCGTGAGCACATCCTCCCCCTCTGCCTGTCTCTTAACTGTGTGGGTATGTACAGGTAAGTTGCCCCACTGTTCTGATCAGCCACAGCCCTGCAACCCAAAGAGGCACTGTGGGCTCCAGGGCTCTAGAGCAACTCATTTGTTCAGGAATGTTCAGGGCAAAGTAGGAACGCACACGCAATGAGGTGTCAGGATGGTAAGAAACTACACAGCGAGAGCAGAAAATAGAGTGCTGGTTGAAGCCAAGGCTCTTTGGAATTTTCCATTGTAATATACTCAGTGCAGGAGATCNGGGAAGGAGCAGCAGGGGTTGAGGGNATCATGAGATCCCAGTGAAAATCATGAACNTTTATGACATATTTTCTTTGAGAGTTTTATATTGTCATTAAAATCATAGTTCTTCTATGTCATGCAAAAAATTTAACATTTCTTGGAACAGAACTGCCACACAGAACCTGTTACCATACACAGGGATAGATGAGGGAGTGTTCACTGGATGACTAACTTTTGTTTCTTATGGGCGCCCACTAAGAATTTTCCACAGCCCGCTTACCTCCTGCGGGACGTTTTTAACATTTTTCACTATGATTAAAGAGACATACTATGTTGGAAGTGAGTTTGAGGAACACTGAGATTTTTTTTTNCACACTTTCAATTTCTTCCTCTGGGTCCATTCCCAGAGAACACCCCCAGAGACTGTGNTNTACTGGACTGTGACCTCACGCCAGCACAGCCTCCTAGTTAATGACATGTATTCATCACAGAGACGTTTTTACTTTGTTGGTGTTTGAGGAAGAAGTTTGTCTTCATGCTCTGAAGAGCAATGAGAAAGATCCTAAGACACGGTTAGGAAGAGGATGAATGAGTTCTGTGGTTCCTCCCATGATTTGGGGGGCACCTTGGAAAAAGAAGAGGTCCCACTCCTTGGTCCCACCACNTCCCCTCCTGGAGTCATGTCTGTAGTGAAGGATGTTCTGAGAGTCTGTCCTGGGGTAGAAGGAGTCGTGAGGAGCCCTGATCCATGCAGGAAAGCTCCATNCTGCAGTGGGACACAGCAACACATGCCGGCTGAGGGTTTGCTTCTCTCCTAGTCCACACGGAATAGGAAACAGGCCCTAAAGGAAAGCAGGATGGTGAAGCTTGAACCTCATTTTCAGGAATTTATTGCTTCTGATAGGGCGGCCAAGCACATTCTGTCTCCTGAAATGACCCCACAGGTTCTATAGGAAGCAAAAGGGGTGGATGAGGAGGACAAGGAGGGGCCACCTGGGCTTGCTGGGTGAGTGGCTTCTCTCCTCCCGGGTCAGANTCTGNTCTGCAGGCTGACTGCCAAGAGTGCTGGGGAGCCGAACTGTGTGTGCTTGGCCTGTGGTCCAGATCTTACTGAAGTGGCTTTCATCTTCCTCCAGCAAGTGGCTGGGTNGTTCTGATAAAGTTGTTGCTTTGCTGAGGCTTGGATCCAATTAACTGTGGCACGTTCTTACTCTAGGGCCTTTAAGGTTTGGAACAAGAGTCCAAGGCGCCTCCAATGAGCTGCAGCCCTGGCTTTGTTGACACCAGCTCAGAATATCAAAAGCCCTAGCTGGAGGGAAAACAGAACCTGAGCAAGAATCCAGCTGTAGGCCATGGAAGACAATGTGCAGCCTCCTTCAGCCTACATCCCAGGTGGCCCCTCGGCAATGCCAGTCAGCCCACCCTGCAAGCCAGCACCTCCGCCGCTGTGGCCGGATGTCAGGACAGGTGCTCATGTGATCTTCCCATGCTTTCTAGGGCTACTACTTAGTTGTCACTCATCCTAAAGTAACTCAGTGGTATCAGCTGCCAAAACTACTCTTTGGAAACTAATATTTCAAAANTATCTTCCTTCTACACACTCTACTCTTATTTTCCTAGAATGATTGGGAGGCGCTCTGACAGTACCACATGAAGATAGGTGGGCAGGTTAGAGACTGTGGTCACTTTTGTACAGTGGTCTTATAAAAGCTAGTTCTGTGGTTGGGCCACATGGCCCAGGAGACCAGAGATCTCTTTGCACTGGGCAACCTCAGGTCAACCCGTAACTTGCCCGTGTTTCAGGCTCTCAGATGTGAGCCAGGGGTCCTGCAGCTTCTGTGAGCCTGACTTACGTGGGTAGTTTACAGCAGGGGTGGGAGGGAAGTCCGAGGACTCTGAATCATGCATTGTAAGTTGTTAGCTGTGTGACCTGGAACCATGTGTGTGACCTAGAACCATGTGTTTAACTTGATTTCAGACATGTTACCAGTGATAAGGGGTTGACACCCACATTCTAGGGTGAGCACTGATGACTCAAGGCAAAATGTTTAAATGATAAACTAGTCAGCAATCAATGTCAGGACAACCAGTATCCACTTAGTGAGCACAAAACTCCTGTTGCATATTTTCATCTTGTATANTAAAATTTCAAAATAAATGCAGGATTAAAATGTGAATGGAGGGGCTGGAGAGGTGGCTCAGAGGTTAAGAGCACTGACTGTTCTCCCAGAGGTCCTGAGTTCAATTCCCAGCAACCACATGGTGGCTCACAACCATCTGTAATGAGATCTGGCGCCCTCTTCTGTATATATAATAAATAAATCTTTAAAAAAAAACTAAAAAAATAAATAAAATGCGAATGGAAAGGAAGAGGAAACAGGCTCATACACACACACACAGAGAGACAGAGACAGAGACAGAGAGAGACAGAGACAGAGACAGAGAGAGGTGTCCATTCTGTAATGTTAGAATGAAGGCCGTTCCAAGGAAAATCTGCACACCTCTCTGAGGCCGTGAGGAAGTGCTGATACAGCGACCATACCTCACTTGTTCAGAGTAGACCTATAGCCAAAACAATATATTAAATTTAAAAAGTTTCCAGACAACGCAAGAGTGTGGGCAAGTATAGAAGAGAGGACCTGTCTTATCTCACAATACAAGTTTGTTTGAAGAAATCATGTGATCCACAGGATTGCAGAATAAAGGATCCATTCATTAGGGAATCACTATAAAGGGGCATATNGGCAGCTCCAGAAACAGGTTTGCTGCTTTTCCCCCACCCTGTCGTGACGTCCAAGCAGGACACAACAGGAATTAAATAAGACTTTTAATCCAGGCTAAAGCCTGTTCACCTCAGCTCCCTACCCACACAGAGAAGGAAGCAGGAGAGGATGGCCAGGGCTAGAGAACAGGAGGGAGAAGCCAGCTGCTCAGTGACTAGGTTCTCTNGGTGCTGGAGCTGGCAGCCNNCTCCCACTCTCCATCCCATCCTAGAACGAAGAGACAGCACTGTGTGATCCTGANCCCTGAACTCCTGANCCCTGAACTCCCTANAGCCAGGGCAGATTTTCACTTTCAGGAATTTGTATGGAATCAAAGCACTTCTGAACAGAGGCCAGCAAACCAGTGTCCAAACATTTGTGTTCTNCATCCTTTACCCACATAATGTCCAGGTCTTNTACTTTCTATGACTGGTTGGATGAACTTGATTTTGCAACATGTGGTACACAACAGAATTCCAGCAAACTGTCCTGGGTGAGCTATCAGTGGTNCCTGCACTTGAACCATAGAGATGTANCTGCTCCCAGAGTGTCAGCAGGACAACATGCTCCTAATGTCCATGCTTCCTTGTCCTGGAACCTGGCTGTCATGTGACACAATGAAAGGGTCCTAGCAGAGGTAACTGAGTCAGGAACTGAGANGCAGTTTGTCCAGAAAATCCAACGGGTCCCAAGTAACCACAGACCCTTCTGAGAGAAAGACAGACCACCTTTGTGCTTTCCCTAAGGACGGAGGGATGGCTGTGAGGCAGGCAGGCAGTACTTCTAGGCTTGGCTCATGGGCTACATGCATCCAAAGATGGCTATGAATGTGATCCAACAAAAAAATCTTAAACTTACTTAAAACACTGAGGGGTGTGTGTTTGTACACATGTGTGTGGAGGCCTGAGGTTAACATCAGGTGTCTTCCTCAATTGCCCTCCACCTTAAGTTTTGAGACTCTCTTACCAAACCTAGAGTNTGTGAATTAGGCTAGGCTGGCTAGACAATGTCCCCTCAACCCCCACTATCCTCCTGCCTCCCCATCCCCCCTAAAAGGTTTATAGGCATATGTAGCCAGACTCTACTTCTATGTAAATAGTAGGGATCAGATGCAGGTCCTTGTGCACATACAAAAAAAAATCCTTTATTGACTGAGTCCTCTTCCCAGCCCCTTGATATAATTTTGGAATTTAATTCTGTGTTCTATAGCGTGAACTTGTATATAACAACATTGTATCAAAATGTCAAATGGTGGGAACCCCCTGTACATCTACAGAGTGAAACTGGACACGTTTGCTTCGGAACTGTAAGATAATAAATGTGTGCTGGGTTTTGGTTTTTTAGATTTATTTATTTATGTATATGAGTGCTCTGTCTGCATGTTCCTCTGCTCACCAGAAGAGGGCATCAGATCCCACTATAGATGGTTGTGAGCCACCATGTGGGTGCTGGGAATTGACCTCAGGACCTCTGGAAGAGCAGCCAGTGCTCTTAACCGCTGAGCCACCTTTCCAGCCNAAATGTGTGCTATTTTAAGGGGAAAAAAGTAATTCTTTCATTCAATAAACATTTAATAAGTATCTGTTAAATGTTGGCCAGTTTCCAGGCTCAGCAGGCATCAGGATGCNCCTGAGAAGGAAGTGGCTGTGGTCTACATCATGAGCACATATCACAGTTGTACACAGGCATGTGTACATGTGTGTTCTCAGTCCCTTTCCTCCAGGTGAAGAAAGGGATTTCCTCACTGTGGTGGTTTGAGAGAAAATGGCCCCCAAAGAGAGTACCACTATTAGGAGGTGAGCCCTTGTTGGAGGAAGTATGTCACTGTGGGGGCCGGCTTTGAGGTCTCTTTTCTCAAGCTTCCCTCAGTGTGACAGTCAGTCGACTTCCTGTTGTCTGCAAGATGTAGCACTCTCTGCTCCAGCGCCATGTCTGCCTGCACGCCACCATGCCCCCCATCATGATATTGGGTTGAACCTCTGAAACTGTAAGGGAGACACCCCAATTAAATGTTTTCTTTGTAAGAGCTGCTGTGGTCATGGTGTCTCTTCACAGCAATAAAAACCCTAACTAAGATAGAAGTTGGCACCAGAAGTGGGGTATTGCTATGATAGACCTGACCATGTTTTGGGGAGGATTGTGGAAGGACTTTGGGATTTGGGGATAGAAGCCATTGAGTGTTGAGAGCTGGGTGGGATGCTCTTTAGGAGCTTGGCAGATAAGAATGTTAAGAGCAATGCAGAAGATGGAGGCCTGGCTTACAAAAATTGAGAGGGAAGTTTAAAGTCTCTGTCAGGGCCATTTGTTTTTCTGAATTAAGATTCTGTGGTTCTAGTTAGCTGGGGCTGAAGAATCAGCTGTGATTAACAAGAGACCAGAACTACTAAAGCAAAATTTTGCTTGGCTGGGAGACTTGATGCTGGTCAGCTGGAGCTAAGAAATTAGTGATTCTTAGATTAAGAAGAGACCAGCATCACTGAGGTGCAATCTTCTAGGGTATNTCCTGAGAGCCAGCACAGAGAAGCTGTGTTCCAGAGGCAGCCAGGCTTGGTAATGTGTAAGNNTCACCAGCTTTGAAAGCATGAGGNAGTCATGGAGAGCNGCTGAGGCTTGGTGCTATGANAGGCTAGGAGAGGCCATCGGTGAAGNGGCAGCCTTAGTGGCAGTTGAAAGCCCAGAACTGAAGGGGTCATGCAGAGGAGTTGAGGCTTGGCACCATGAAGAGAGCCTATGAGAGGCTGTTGGTGAAAGTGCAGCCCAGTTGCCCCAGAAGACCCCAGCGTTTTGGAGATGCCAGTCCTGTGGGATGACCACNAAGAACAGCANNAGCCNTGGANTGGAGCCTGTCTGACCTTNGAANTTGTGTGTACTGCAGAGAGCANAGCTGGAGAAGTGACCCAAGCCCTTTGGAGGAGTCCAGAAGATCNTGAGTTAAACCCAGATAACTGANCATTGAGTTANTTATACTGTTGGAGTTTGATTTCNCTTGGTTCAGATTGTGACGGTGCCCTGGTTCTTCCCTCTTGAAGAAGGTATTTAATTTTGATTTTTAAAGGAGCCCACAGANGGAAGACTNGNACTTTTAAAAGAGATTGGATATTTTAAAGAGACTGAAATTTTAAGGACTGATTTTGTAAAGACTGAACTTTTGAAATTATTTATGACTNTAATGTGAGATNTTGNGGANGAATNAGAAAGGAAGGGTTGTGGCTTAATAGGATATGTTTGTGTGTCAAGTTGACAAGGGG
>LZPO01087237.1:21527-36452 GCA_001675575.1 Neotoma lepida | reverse complement strand
CTCGATGTACCTGGTAAGTAAAAGCCCTTTAATTCTGGGTTAATTGTTAAAGGGAGATCTAGAACCAGAGATAACACTTGGAAGAAAGAAGGTTAAGCTTAATTAGCACATCCGTCAGGCCTTCACTAACAGAAGTCTGGATGCTTAAGTCTGTTCTTAGAAAGTCTGGGAAGTGTCTCAGATAAGATACTTTTGTCCGGAGAAGGTCCTGGCCAGATGTCGCTAATGACAGTAATTACAGAAAGGCCTGAAATTAGGGGTCTGGCTGTGTGACTGCTTTTAGCACAGTTGGGAGATGTATATCTAAGTACTTTAATTGTAGAGGGGAAATTGTGCCCAATGAATGATCAAACACACTGTTCTAGGAATGGAAAAGCTACAACAGCACACAAGAAATTCATAGCAGGAAACGGCTAATATTCAAAGCCAAATATCACCAAGACTCCTTAAACCTCAGCTTTACCTCTGGAAGGCCCTTGGCTTCTTCCAGGCATAGCTTTGTCATAGTCAGCTGAATCTCTACTTCATATTTCTGTGTCCCACAGCACATCCAAGCAATAGAATCCCTAAGACAAGGACTCTGTGTCCTTAGACTGACACTGGGCTACCTGGAATGTTCCTATCCTTCTACGTGCATTTTCCCAGGAAACGTGGGAGGCACCCTCTGACTAGCTATGGGTGACAATGATTTGCTTCTTCCTAAAAGTGGCCACGCAGTCATGCTCTGCAGTCACGCTGCAGTGATTCTGCAGAAGCTGAGTCAGCAGAGGCCTCCTGTCCCCATGCTTCTCTCAGTGTCCTTTCTGAACAGGGCTTCTAAGTAGCTCTACTGTTGAGGGAGCCACAGTGCAAGACTCTTGCTTCTGTGTTCCTGTCCCCAGGCTTGATTAAACAGTTANACCCTTTTAAGAGGCCTCATGCTGTGCCAGTTAACTGTCCCCTTCTTCTCTTTCCNCAGGACTATTTCTATCCAAGATACCAAGGTAAGTTAAAGGTACTGCTGTAGCTACATTGTCATACAGGCCTAGTGTCTGTTTCATGTTTGGGAAATCCCATTACCATGCTATTCCTGGGAGGAGGAAGCTGTGAGGTTAGAGCCATTGAGAGCACATGGGTCAAACATGAGTGTGGTGTATGAAAAAAAATATGTGTATATATATGTTATATATATATATATATACTATATATATATATACAATATATATATATTTAATTCCAAGTTGCCTGTGTCTCAGACTAACACTACTGTTTGCAGATATCTTCTTTGTTTGATTCCAGGCCCTACCCACATCCAGAAGTATGGCTAATTGAATACCCTTAAGCTTTCTGCTCTCAGGACTCTGTACTTCTGAAATTATTCAGGATCACCCCTCCACACACACAAATTTACTCCGGTGTGATGTGTTTATCAACATTTGCTCTATTATCAGTTAAAACTTAGAACCTTGCAGAAGATTTTTACAGAGTTTGAACAGGAATACACACACACTCTCAGCCACTGGAGTGGGGCACATAGTGGCATGGGAAATACCANTATGCTCTTATAGGAGAAACGAACAAAAAAAATAGGGTTTTAGTCTGAAGGGCAGTTACTTTGCTCCCTCAAAAAGCCCTAAATTCCCTGGGCACTGNTTGGTTAATACCCAAAGTACTTTGGATNTATATTGCTTATAAGAACAGTCTGTTCTTAGTCTTTGGGCNTATCAACACACATTTGGGTAAGATGCTAGCCTTCTGTTCTAGAGGCACCTAATTGTAATCTGTATCAAGCAATAGCACAGAGGACCAGNGACTTGCCTGCTGTGACTCTCCAGGCTTGGGTACCAGAATCTTGGCTAGCAGAGACAAGGGAATAGAGAAAGGACAGACAATTACAGTCAAGCTGGAATCCGTTGGAGTTNGCAAAAACTGCCACCCAGAACCTCAGTGGGTTTATTCGGTACGACACAAAGGGAGGGGTTAGCTAGTCTCATTGCCCTCTGTCTGTAGGTGAGCAGTATCAGGCTGTCAACATCTGGGAGAGGGATGCTAGTCTTTGCACACACTGATCGATTGCTCATAAACATACATTTTCAAGGAAAGCTTTGCCATTCCTCTTGATCCCGGCCCGTATGGATAATGGCTTTGCCAATTTCCCATGGATCAATTGGCCTTGGAGTCCTTGGCAAGCTTTGCCCATATCAAAATACACATTCACTCAGGACTTCACTCATTCAGGCCTCTCTCTGATGTCTGCACTAGCCTAACAAGCCTTGGGCCATCTCTAGTGCCTAGCAGAGGGAGATAGCCCATCCATGCATCCTAACTGTACTTTCACTGTCCACACTGTCTTCTCATATGTGGACAATCAACAGTGACCTACTGAAGGACCAGCAGAGTGGCTGAACACNACCATACCTAGCCATCGTATATTATATATGTGTTCCAATGTTGTGCTCCTGGCTCCCTTGTGGAACACACGTGTCTGCCAGGTCTAGGGCCCTTCAGGCTTGAGAGGGCCCCNAAAGAGCACTTCTACTTTCAGACTAAGGACAACATTTTCTGCCTGGACCATTGAGATCTTGAAGTTCAGTCCTTTGGCCATAGACAGGCTGTGCTAAAGTTCTTGGTGTTCTGTGTGATGGGAAGCTCCAGCCCTCACCCATTCTGGAGTCAGTTTTCTGTCACACTGGGGATACTTACCACCAAGTACTTTATACTGACAGCTAGACNATACACTCACTGAAGACCCATGTGTCCAGGTGAAAAGCTGTGTCACTTGGCACTGATTTGGATACCTGCTCTACCCCAGGGACGACAAGTNACTGTGTTGTCTGTGTCTTTCTTTCAGAATGCATGAGGAAATATGGCAAGCCTGAAGATAAAAACCCAAATTTTGCCCCTTGCGTTCAGAGTAAGTGTCCCTCCTGTCTCACTGGGAGCACATCCTGGGTAGCTGTGACTCAGCTGTGGTTGGGATGAAGCTGCTGATTATTCCATCAGCATGAGAAGTTGTCAGCCCCGCCCCCCCAGGAGTCGGCTCCTTGCACACTGAACTTTCTCTTAAAGTACATCTTGTTTTTGTTTTCAAATGCACAATAAATGTACTTGTTATAGGGGTTTAAATATTTCATAGGGTGTGAAGTGTACCCCTACATCATGCAGGCAAGGCCATCTTTCAGCTCTCTGTCCTGTACCTAGAAGTACAGAATGGCTTTTGCACACTTGTGTCACCCCCATCCCTAGTCACTGCCTTGTTTGGAGTCCCTTCCAGGGCAAGGGCGCTCCCATCTCCCATCAGATGTCAGCTGCCTTGGCTCAGCTTAGCCCAAGTAGGTTGACCAGCTTTGAGGTAATTTTGTCTCTATTTTTACAAANGCAGAATGATGTCTTACGCATCTGTCCACAGTTGTGGTTCCTAAGAAAGGATCAGAGACAAACCTACATCCATGTTTCACTTGGAGAACAGTTTCTGTAACTCAAGTGTTTCTTTCCCATTGGAAAAACCTTTCTTTTGTCACTGGTTTGTTGCTTTGTTTTGTTTTTTTGGTTAGTTTTAGATTTCTCTCCAAATTTAGTTCTTGACCCTTGCTGTATCGAGTATGGTAATTTCTTTCCTTATACTTTCCAATTTGTTGGCACATATGATGGGTTGGTACATTGATCCTGGACATTAACCTTTGCTCCTAGTGCTCTGTGGAGTTATTCTATTGCTTTGGTTTGTGGCTAATATTGTGGCTTCAGGTGTTTTGAATTGCACTGACATCCTCTGCAATGATATGAGATTCTGCCCCACCCCCACCCCACCATGGTGGGAAGGTGGCCTGGAAGAGGGGGATGAGATTGAACCTGTCCCTGAGCTGATTAGATGATAAATCTCCTGTGTCTTCTGGTGCCATATATGTTCAATTCAATTGTCAGATGCCTTGCCTGCTCAGGGCAGAGGCTTTGCCAAAGTCCCTGACCCAACGCTACCTCCTGCCTGGCTCTGCTCATCACAGGTCCCGTGAGGATGCGCCTGAGCTGTCCTTGTCTGTGACCCTCATGGTGGCTGTACAAAAGTTCCCTGATGACCCAGATATCNTTCTACTGAGCCATGGAAAGACAGGGCTACAGGCCAAGCCCACCAGTTCTGCAGGCTGTTGCCCGTTGTACCTGGTTCTTTACCTTGATGCCCATGCTACATCATAGCCTGAGACTCCGAGTACCCATTTTTGTTAAAAATTAAAACAAAGTCTTGCAGGCCCCATTCTGGCATTTTCTAAAAGAGCTTAGACCTAGCACTAGACAAGCGTTTGCCCTAACAGACCTTGTGGGAGCCCAACATCTCACCTCATGGGNGTTGATCACCATGCCAACAGCTAAAGTGACAAGGGAGAAGTCACAGAGTAAGCATGTACTCTGCTCATTGATGCCAGGAGAGGCTTTGGGTTCCATTTCGTTCCTTTCTTATAAGCCATTCCAGGTTCCCTGCCATGTCCGGTGGGATCCTCTGACACACACTGTATCAGGCACTGGTTGATGAGTCAGATCACCAGGATTTTCCAGGGGTCAGGGATCCTTTCTGGGCCCGGAACAAAGGGTCAAATTGGACAGGACTGCTACCCAGGTCCTGACTTGCCACCTGGAGAGCCAGCTCACACTTCACAGTGCCTATAAAACTGTCCATTCTTTCACCTTTCGGGAATGTGTCAGTCTCTCTGCAGAGCTCTCAGGGCACCTGCCAAGGGTCAAACATTGGACTTGGTAAATTTCCAACAGGAAAAGAAATGATGTGTAGTGGGTGGTATTCCTCTAGGGACAGAGGGACAAGGGTTGTGGTGTTGGCTCTGTGTTGGGACTCTTAAAAAATAACATTACCCCACTGGAAGTTGGCTCTGCACCATCTCTCAGACTAAGGACAGATTTTGCAAGGGGTGGCTGTGGCATTCTTGGCCAAGTCAACCACCCCTTGTGCCAGATTTGCTAGTGTATACTTTAGAAATAAATTTAACCCTCCAGCCAGATACTTAAGTGTACTGGACACTGTATCCTGGCTTCAGGTGGGCTCCCATGAGTCCACAGTTGTGGAACAATGAGGACCTCCAATCCTAACCCCTTATTTACAGGTCACTCTGATTTTACCCATTTTATAAGGATCTGCCAGAAACTAGTCTGCAAGAATCTCAAAAATACTTGAAGACTCACAGGCATGTTGTTGGCTNTAATTTGTGCAAACCCAGCAGACTTTGGATGTAAATGTGGAAAGACCATAGAGGGGGGNAAAAGGCAAACAAACTAGATCGCAGAGCTCCCCTGAGAAGCCCAGACTTGCTTCCCAGGCCTGCTGTGGGCTCGGGACCAGGCCGGGTACAAGTAGAAGCTGCCAGCAATGAGGCTGACCTGAAAACCCTGGATGAGCAAAGGAATGCATCTGGGAAATCCAGAGGTTGGCTCCTGCCTCATCTTCTGCCAGGTTCCCCCCACCGCCTCTGCCAGGCAGCAAGAACCCTTTGTCTAGAATTCAGGTGTGGGAAGCAAAAGGCCTGTGGGAAGGACCCCCAAGAATGGAGCAANCACTGATGNGGGTAACCTGGAAGACTTGACAACCTGCCAGGATGGCCTCCAGAAGACATTGGGCGGTGCTCCCAATGCTCTTCTGGCTTGGCCTGAAACTGTTCCTGTAAATCCAAAAGGAACAAATGCTAGCTTCAGCCAGTGGGATAGGGATGCCCAGGAACCAAAGCCAGGGATGTGGATTGTCATGAGACTCAAAATGGCTGTCCACCAACTGAAAGCAGAGAGAGAGGAGAGAATGAATGAATGCATATCTCATCGTCNCTTCCTCAAAGAAGGACGGCTCAACCTTCCTCCTGGTCCTCATCTCGGGGGGTCTCAGCCTTTCATGTGCTGCAGAGGGCCCACCTACCCCAGAACTTCCTGTTGGATGCCAGGTGGAGTGCAGCATCACCTGCCAGTTGAGGCATGGGCTGGTGTTGAGGGATACGAGTGTGGCTATGCTCTCAGAGTGCTGGACCACACCTGACCCCTGCCTTCTGGTGCAGATGTGGGATTCNGGTGGCCAGATGACAGTGACCACACTCGAGGATAGGAGGGAAATGGGGTTGGTTACCCTCATCCAATCAGAGCTCTGGGTGTGCTGTCTGAAGTCGGCTCCATCTTTACCGTCTAACNTTGACAATNGAGAGCAGGTCTTCGGTCAGACCCTGCATAGGGCAGACTTGAAGGAAGGAGGCAGGGGAACATCAAGATGTTTAACAGAGGTGGTAATATACCTCTGGGCAATGGGATGCCAGTCCAAGTAGGACACNAGTCTGCACGCTGTCTGATCCGGCAGAGACTGATCAGGGCTGGGAAGGGACACCCTTTGAGAGAGTCTCAGGAGTTGACACCCCATGTGTCTCTAAAACCTCTAGAAGATCAGTTCTCAACCTGTGGGTCCCAACCCCTTTAGGGGTCAAATGACCCTTTCACAGGGGTCACCTAAGACTGTCAGAAAACAGATATTTACATTGTTGTTTGTAACAGTAGCAAAATTACAGTTACAAAGTAGCAACAAAAATGTTATGGTTGGGGGTCAGCACAGCATGAGGAACTGTATTAAAGGGTCACAACATTAGGAAGGTTGAGAACCACTACTCTAAAACTATCTCAGTGTTGATAGATAGGAGCCCCCCCACCCCTGCCCCATCCAGGAAGACTGTAGATCCTTCAGATGGGGCAGAACGAAGGGCCCAGGCCTCCTATGCTCTGGGTCATGCCCACATCTGTCCAACCTCTGAAAGGATTCTTTGAGAATGGGATATAATAATGGTTCTTTCTGTGACTTCCCTGACCTTGGGGTTGAAGCACATGCTGAGTTTTCCCACCCCCAACCCAAGGCATAGTCGAGGCTGTGCCTGGAGGTCAGTGACATTGGAAGATCTTTTAACTGCAGGCTATAAGCCAAAGGCTGAAGCTATGTGGCTCAGGCACCCCNGTGTCCTGTTCAGCTGGTCACTGCATACCTAATTTGANGCCTTAGTGCTGAGATTGTGTGTGTATGTGTGTGCGTGCATGTGTGCATGCNTGCGTGCATGCACGTGTATGTTGGTGGTGCTGGTGTCTGAAAAGAGCCCTCTTGCCTATGCAGTGGGCTCCACCAATTCTGTGTCCTGTGTCCTGTGTCTAAGCCTTTCTAGGGGATCTGGAGAACCCATTCCCTAGGAGAGCTAAGCCAGCAGTCCCTCTTTGCCTGGTCCAGTGACAGTCACCCCCTCCCAGTAGACCTGGGTGGTATTGCTAGAACTGGTCCCAGTGCCTTAAAAGTTCCTCACATTTTTTCCTGTCCCAAGGTGGGGATCTCCATCACAGCTTAGCCTGCATTGGAACCCTTACGACTCCCCTCTCTGAGGTAGGACTCCCCTCTCTGAGGTAGGACTTTCAGAGAAATCCTGAGTGATTTTCTTCTTTTGTATCCTCCAACTCAGACTTGCCTGACCAGTGCACCCCAAACCCTTGTGATAAGAAGGGTACTCAGCTCTGCCAAGACCTCATGGGCAACTTCTTCTGCCTGTGCAAAGCTGGCTGGGAAGGCCGGCTCTGTAACAAAGGTGAGAGTCCACAGCCCCACCCTCTCTGTTCCACACTCTCTGATCACANCCCCTCCACCTGCTCCTCACCCACTACCCATGACTGGGAGCTCAGCCATACTTATAGTCTGTCCTGGGATAAGGCCCTGATGGCCAACCTCAGCATCCCTCTTGAGAACCCTTTGCAGGTCCAGGGTAGCATGCAGCAGCCCCGAGGGCACCAAAGCTGCAGGCTCCTGGAGGGTTGAGGCAGCCAGAGAGCTGTTTTAGGACCAGGATTGAAAAGAAGGAAATGCCACATGGGTCTTAGCACCCCAGCTAAGGGGCCCCACCTTGATTTACTCAGGTGAGGGTGAGGCATTAGNTAAAGCTACAAACGAGATGACAGACCCTGCCCAGGCCTTCACTCAGGGCAGCCTAGCTGTATCCACAGGTCATCTAGATGGTTCTGTTCAGGGTGCCAGACAAGGCTGTGTGTAGGTCTTGTGGCTGCTGAGCACTGATTGATGGGTCCATTTTGTCCTTTATCGTGTCCTTTGTGCACCTAGAGACCTTCAGAACTGAGTCTGTGGCTATCCCCACCCACAGCAGTTCATATCTCTCTGGCCCTCACACTGTCTGCCTTATCTACACGAGGCCAGCAGGGAAGTGTCCAGGTAAAAATCCCTCCTTCTTTCTTTATGTCCAGATGTCAATGAGTGTGGCCAGAGGAATGGTGGCTGCAGCCAGGTCTGCCACAACAAGCCAGGAAGCTTCCAATGTGCCTGCCATAGCGGCTTCTCACTTGCCCCAGATGGCAGAAACTGCCAAGGTAAGTCCCTGGCTGAGCAAGTGTAGCTCACCTACCTCCCTCTCCTAAGAAGGGATGAGCATCCTTTGGAAATGGTCCAGTCCAGCATCATGGACATGAATCCCCAGATCTGAGAGCAAGGACAAGGACTGCCCATCCACACAAGTGTTTCTAGGTACCTTCCAGCCCACAGAGCCTGCATGACAGCCTGTGTGGTCACAAGGCGTAGCTCTCTGCAACTGACTGCAGGGAACTTGGCAAGGTGGCAGGCCCCAGTACCTCTGTGCACCTGCCATGCCTTCTAGACCCTCCCAGCACAGACCCCCTCTCCCCTGGCTCCAAGATCACAGAAGCAGATGGGGCTTCCCCACTCTGTGATCCCATTTCCACTCAGGCCAGAGCAGGAAGCCTGAGGACAGCCAAACAATCATCTCAAAGTGCATGTTCCACTCCTTCCCCCCGAGCTGATGTAGGGTACAGAGGAATGACACTCAACCTCTGCTCCAACACGGATGTACCAGAGTGTCCCTGAGTAACTGAGACTCACAAGGACTGGGCCACAACAGCTTATGTGGCTGGTCCTGATGGCTGCAGGGGGTGGGGTCAACTCNGGATCTGAGCACAAATCTGATGAGACAAATGACTATTTCCCTTACCCATTTTGGGGGGCAAAAAAAGTTTTTATTTTCATCTACCTCAGAGTTCACCTCTGACAGTCACAAAGAATATTCTTAGAAGGTGTGATTGTATGGGAGCACTCAGTCACTGTGTCCTCGTACCTATGTGAAATGTATGGGAAATGCATATGGGAATGTATAGGCCTCCCCTCCTATGTCCTTATTCCAGGAACAGAGGCCCTCTCGTTGTGGCTCTTGTCCCTGCCCCCACACTTTAGTAGCAGGTTGAGGAGACCTGCCTTGCTTTGTGGATCCTGAGCAATGAAGTCTACAGTGTACCCAGTGTGGGGTGAGCAGCATGTGGTCCCTGGGCCCCCCATCACTTGACACCCACGGTGAAGGCATCGTGCCTTCCTCCTCCCGTTCTCCACCCTCCTGTGTCGGGGCTGTTCTCGCCCTCTATCCCCAGTGGCTGCTGCAGCTGTCCCAGACCGACCTGTACAGCCTTGGCCTGGCTGGCTTTGCTTGCAGATGTAGATGAGTGCGCAGACTCAGACACCTGTGGCGATGCACGCTGCAAGAACCTGCCGGGCTCCTACTCCTGCCTCTGCGACAAGGGATACATGTACAGCTCCCAGGAGAAGACCTGCCAAGGTACCCATGCCGCAGCCACCCAGGTTACTTCCTTCTTGGACTCTTAGCCTAGGAAGCATGTTGGTCGNTGCCTGAATGTGGGCTGCATTACTNTATTGCTAGCACCCACTGGTCCAACNTCCCAGGAAGTCATTGTATACACATGAGGGTAGGAAAAATGTCAGGACCTACTGGGTGTCTCTGTGTACGTTCATTGAAGATGACCCCTAAAGTCAGTCCTCTGTCTCATCTTTTTCCTGTCCCCATTGTGTCCATATGTGTATGCTCACACAGAGTGCTCTCATAATGAGCACACACCTGTGTTTACCCTTCCCCAGCCTTCAGTAGATTAGGTGAAGATCCTGAATTCCTTGGTAGACTTTGGCNTCTTCCCAGCCTTCTGTTTGCCTGCAGTAGATAGGGAATGGTGTGTTCATTCTCTCACTTTGGAGGGTTCACCATGTCCTGAGAGCAGAGACTGTCTCCTTCTGTAGTCACATCTTTCTGGTGTGACTATACAAGATTATACNAGAGACTCTGAGAGNTAGCTATGGGAGCCCTGGAGAAGAACTGAGCCCCCAGGGAAGGGAGCACGGAGCTAAGGGTTCAGAGGGTCCTGCCCTGCACCATTCTCCACAACCTACACATCCTTGGTCCCTCTATCCCTGGGCCATTCAGCTGGTCAGGCTGAGCACAGTCGTCAGACAGCTTTAGCTGTTCATTTCTCTCTAGGAAGCAGGGACCTAAGAGACAGGCCTCTGAGGTAACAGGCTGAGCAATGATGTCTACAGCGTGTCTCTGGGAAGAGTAAGTGGGGTTGCTCAGTGTTTGGAGCTTTCCCCATGCCTACCGTGAGTCCCTTTGCCGGCAGATGTGGACGAGTGCCAGCAGGGACGCTGTGAGCAGACCTGTGTCAACTCCCCAGGCAGCTACACCTGCCGCTGTGATGGGCGTGGGGGCCTAAAGCTGTCCCCAGACATGGATACTTGTGAGGTAGGTGACCCNAGTGTCCACTAGATGGCCTTGTGGAGCCCCANTGGTNTGCTTCNTATAGGACTCTTTGCTACTAACAGGTTATGGCAGAACACTTTCTAGAGACTTGGTTGACTGAAAACTCCTACTAGCTCTCAGGACCACATAGCTAGCCAAACCACTGTTTGGTTGTGTTGATGAAATCTCCATAGCAACTCCCCGCTCTCAGCCATGTAGCCTGCTGGTGCAGACCCAAGGTGTGATGTGTTCACACCAGGATGTACAGTACACACACGCACACATACCATTCACTCAGGGCTCTGTAACAAGCTAAATAAACTGCAGGGAAGTAGTGCACTGATGGCATTTACTGAAAAACATAAAGCAAGTGACCACGTACCATGATGACTTTGCAAGCCACAGACCTAGGGAGCAGGAGAAGCATTTTTCAATCATGAGCCTGAAGTTCAGATCATCTAGGTACTTTGTGAGGCTCCCGTTGCATGAGGTAGTGTCCTCCGGAAGAGCTAGGGGACCACCACTTATGTGGTCTCTGCCTCAGGCTCCTTGCTGACCCTTCTGTCCCTCATCTCCCCTGGGAGCCAGCTTAACCTGCCTTAATTCTACACTCTCTCTAGTCAGTGGGAAAGCCTACAGCATAAATCAGTTTCTTGAACCATAGTCTTCAAGGCCTTTGTGTTCTGTTCGTTTTGTTAATAGTATTCTAATTTTTATGAGTCTCTGTGCTCTTCTGTGAGTTTGAAGAATTTCATAATTGAAACACCGCTAGCAAATAAGAACAGGTGAGAAAGAAGCAGGAGATGATAGAANAATTCAGAACCCTGGGCCTCTGCCAGGGGCACTGGGATGGGTCATATGAACTCTGGGATTTCCAGGGGTGGGCTAGCCTTGGGATTCTGGAAGATCAGAGGATCTCCCCAATGTGACCAGGACCTGAAAGATGTTTAAAAGGCAGCCATGGGGCATCCCCCACCCCCAACACCTTCCTATCTCATGGCAGGACATCTTACCATGTGTGCCCTTCACCATGGCCAAGAGTGTGAAGTCCTTGTACCTGGGCCGTATGTTCAGCGGCACCCCGGTGATCAGACTCCGCTTTAAGAGGCTTCAACCCACCAGGTGAGAGCCAGGCACACAGGACAGCAGAACCCAGGTGAGAAGGCTGAGCAAGGGCTCCTAGTTTTCAGGAGCCCAAAGCCACTCAAGATCTCTGGGTGACCTAGCTCCCCATGTCTGAAAGTGTCACAGGGGTCTAGGCCCTGGGACTAGGCAGCCCTGTACCACCTGCTCTCTGCCCCACTTTGTTTCTTGGGTCTGTTTACAGGCTTCTGGCTGAGTTTGACTTCCGAACTTTTGACCCTGAAGGAGTCCTCTTCTTTGCTGGAGGCCGTTCAGACAGCACATGGATTGTCCTGGGTCTGAGGGCTGGGCGGCTTGAGTTGCAGCTGCGGTACAACGGTGTTGGGCGGATCACCAGCAGCGGGCCCATTATCAACCATGGCATGTGGCAGACAGTGAGTAGAAAGCGAAGGCCATCCCTAGCATTTGGCGTTGGATGTGGCCCGTGGGTAGGACACCTGCTCTAATTAACCCAGAGCTGCTGCTTCATTGGCTGAGTGTGGCTTACCCAGAAAGGATTTCCTGTGACAGCCATGTTGGCATCGGCCCAGAAGATACTAGAATAATTGCCTGAGGATACCCAAACATTGTAGGACAGCAGAGGGGAAAGATAACTAGCTCAAAACACCCATGAACCTGAGCACCTGAGACCAGGGTCCTCTGCCTATCAGGGGTGTCTTCTGCCCTNGGCTCTGGCTGCTTTCCCTGCTGGCATCTGGGTGACAGCAGTGACCCCCTACTTAGGAATCACTTCCTATACCCCAGGCAGTAAAACAGGCTTGGGAATTAATGTTTGGAAGAAAAAACAGAAAGACATGGTTTTTCCCTTTGCAGTGAAGACAAAATGAAAAATCCATGTTCTGCTTTGCAGACAGACATGGACCTCTGCCATTTCTCCAGTCACCAAGTGCTGTCTGTTCTTCTTCCTGGCTTTGAGGGATCAGAGTGTCTGTAGCAGAACAGGGGCGTGTCCAAGGAAAGAAGGAGCCTGGGGAGAGGGTGCCCTCTACACAGCCACAGNGACAAGCCTGGACTAGGACCCAGGCAGGACTACTGTCTAGGTGGCAACCCACATACCCTGAACTCATGGCTCAGTATGAGCATCCCAGGAGGCCAAGTTCTGCCCCTTTCAGTGCTCCCTGCCCAGTCATTCATAACTCTGCTCTTCTGACAGATGCAGGAAGGCACTAGGTGTGTCTCCACCTCACACCTCTAAGAATTAGATTACCGATGTCCTGGAAGACAGGGACCATACCATGCCTAATGCACATTCCTACCCAGGCTCCAAGGCTTTCCTATGTGCAGAGTTTCTGAGGAATTTGCTTGATCATTCAACCTCACTCCATCCTAGACAGTAAATGAACTGTTAGGAGTTTAGAAAATTTCAGACTATGTATGTTCTTCCAACTCCAGCACTAGCATGGGGAGAGCCATGATGTAGACAGCTCACTGGCTGATGGGATACTTCAGGGCTGAGGATGAGCAAAGGAAGCAGGGCATTAGGACCCGGAGCACCTTGTGAGTAGCAGAGAGACTGTATAGGTTGAAGAGGCAAGACTTTGCATAGGCCACGGACGTGGGGTGGCTGTGGGGTCTTTTTTAGGCTGCAGAGGCAGGAAGTTGAATAGACACACCAAATGGAAGATCTAGAGCGAACGGACATTCAAGCCTAGGCTGCACTGAGGAAATATTGGGGTTTCTTCTGTAGAAACCTGGAAGCCAGTGAAGGCATGTGCAGGAAGCAATGACTCTTCTCNCAGAATAACTGTCCCCTCCCCCTTGGACCATTATGGGCACCTAGCCACAGTTAGCTGTGCCAGCCAGCTGGGCTGCCAGGCGAGCAGACAGGCTGGGCTCAGTCCTGGATGTCAGACCACCTGACGCTTCAGTAGTGAACAAGTTCATCACCCACTCGATCCCTTCTCACTTAGAGGAGATCACACCTTTAGTAAATGCATTTTGTATGCCCAGCACAGCNTCTGCCACCGTGGTCACCTTGGGCATAGCCGAAAGTGTGTCACCCACTTCGGGGATGAAAGTCTTCCAGAGTGGGATTCTGCTATGGAAGTTATTTCATGGATCCCAGAGTCAGCTGTGGTACTGCTGGGCAGAAACTCGTCATCTGCATGACGCTGGGTGAGGGGCATCCAGGAGCTGCATTTTCTGGTCCTGGTCCTCTAGACAGCAGAAGACCCATTGCTCTATCAGATGAGATCAGCCTGGGGCTTGCAGCACTGGCGTGGGGCATACAAGCTGATAACCCACCTGCCCACAGTAATTGAACTTGCTGGGGTCAGAACCGAGAGACTAGTTTAACTGTGGAACTTTAGCTTGTTAACAAATCTATACAGAAGCCAAGGTCATGGCTCCTTCATAATATGGCCTGTGAGGGTCATGGCACCGTTCGCAGTACAGTCTG
Source organism: Neotoma lepida (assembly GCA_001675575.1). Taxonomy (NCBI): domain Eukaryota; kingdom Metazoa; phylum Chordata; class Mammalia; order Rodentia; family Cricetidae; genus Neotoma; species Neotoma lepida. Next base: position 22,331 of record LZPO01087237.1, on the reverse strand, counting down.
TGGTACAGGACATGGGGCCTGGGGTGCAGCTGTCGGCTCTACAGAGCNTCCCTGTTATCTGACACTGTGTTTGTGTCACATGTGAGAAGAGTTCAAACATGGGGCTCGTGTTAGGCTTCAGTTTGGCTCTGAGCCAGCATTTGGCTGGATTCAGACTCTACTTTGTAGCCTGGAAGTTCCTCACCCAGACACTCGAGCCACTGAGTGGCNAGCCCAGTGGCCAGCATCTCAGGCCTGAAGGACATCTGAGAATGAGCGAAGAGATCTCCTCACACTTGACCCAAGACAATGTGCTATGCTTGTCCTAGAGCAGGCACTATATAGCCTGCCAGGCTGCAGTTTCTCATGAGGCCCGTGACACATCAGACATGGCTCTCCAGTTCTTTTAAACCGGAATAAGCATCAATAGGACCTTTCTATGACTGTCTTTCAGGATACATTGGGTGTTGTTCTATTTTGATTTTAATCCCAAATGTGTGGGGGAGGCTAGCCCTCTTCACTTGATGGAATCTTGTCTCCATTTTGAACCCTGACCTGTGAGCTCACAAGGGGAGCACAGTAGTGACTCTGAGGAGCAAGGAAGGGCGTGAGGAGAACCCACAGAGGTAAGAGGGAGCATGGGCTCTAACAAGGTTTAGCTCCTCCTGGACACAGGTGATATGGGTGTGGCCTTGTGAGGTCAGGCTCTTCCTGGACCAGATAACTTGGANGTTGTTTCCCCTGAGGTCTGGTGTCCTTGGCCCAGGTGACATAGGCATGGTCTCATGGGTCAGGCTCCTAAACACAGGTGGCATGGCATGCCGC
>LZPO01087237.1:0-20962 GCA_001675575.1 Neotoma lepida | reverse complement strand
CTTCTGCTCATGAGTCCCATTTAAGTGTGCGTCTGACTTGAGAACAAAAAGGTCTATTTTGCGGTAAAGATAAAACACCTCATTTTTTAACAAAACTTTTTGGACGTGTTTCAAGAACAGTTTTGGGTTGTTAGCCATACCTCGATTTCCTGTGAGGGAAACTCTATGTAGGAGGCTTTTTTTTTTAGGCACTTTTCAAAGTCCTATTTTTTTTTTCTGTCCTATGCCACACCTGGCCTTTNTACCTCATCTGTCTCTAGCCCAGTGGTCAGAACCCTTGTTTTGGGGATGGCAATATCCACTGCAGCTGGAAAATCTCTTTGGTAGCTGATTGACTCAGTCACCACAATTCAGGAGAGTCCCAAGGGGATGATAACATCCAACACATCATCGCAGATCTTCACGTAAGATGAGGGTGGTCTGATTGGATTATATAACAGCCTTGCACACACAGTGTGTGGTCATGAGGGTGACCTGATTGGATTATATAACAGCTTGCACACAGTGAGAGTGTGGTCATGAGGGTGACCGGATTTGATTATAATTTGCACACAGTGATTGGATTATATAATAGCCTTGCACACAGTGAGTGTGTGGTTATGAGGGTGACCTGGTTTGATTATATAACAGCCTGCACACACAGTGTATGGGCAAGCTTGGACTGGCATCCATGGCCTGGTTTTTCTAGCTTTGCTTTGTAGGCCCGTGGAAGGGGAAAGCACAACCACAGTAAAATGCCCTGACCTGTGCAGTCAGGTGGCAGGTACCTGTCCCTCCACCCACANTGAGGAGACTCAGCAGACAGAGCAGGTGCCGCCTCACTACCNCATGTCTTCTCATCCTGCATGGATACAGGTGTCCTGAAATGTTTTAAAAAGTGAAGAGCTCTTTTGTGAAGGAAAAAAAACTCCTCCCTATATTGTTTTTACACTGTAGATTTACACACACATAAGCCAGCAGGGTCAATAGCGCCAGGCTCGTGACCTCTCCTGCTCTAGTCTGCCATTATGCTGTCCTGGCTCAGGAAGCCACCAGGAGTTCTCTGTCTTTCCAGATTAACCCTCGCCTGGACGGGTGCATGAGGAGCTGGAACTGGCTGAATGGGGAAGATAACGCCATCCAGGAAACAGTAAAGGCAAATACAAAGATGCAGTGCTTCTCTGTGACTGAGAGGGGCTCCTTCTTCCCTGGGAATGCATTTGCCTTCTACAGCCTCAACTACAGTAAGTGGGTGTCGCCCTGCCTGTGGTGGGACTTCTAGGCGGCTATATGCTAAAGTGTGAGCATCCATCTAAATGGTTCCTACCTCAGTGACAAGCTGGGGTAGGGCTCAGCAGGGAAGGCAAGGCCCAGCTCCCAGGACGTTAGTCAAGGAAGAGGAAGTGATGGAGACATGGTCCAAGGGCTAGAAAGCAGTAGGATAGGCAGGCCTGGGGAAGGGGGACTATCTGGAAGGTCAATATTGGACATGTCCAAATGTGTGTGACAATTCTCAGAAGTGTGCCAGGCCTTCACTGGCCAGTGACTTCATGAGGCTTGAGTGTGAAGACAGGAAGGCCAGTCTGTATCAAGCCCATATGGAGAGAAAGCAGGAAGGGGCCTGGCAAAAGTGTGTTCTGCTATGTTTCTCAAAAACATGATAGAGGAGGGAGATCTANATCTCTTTGAGTGGACATGCNAGTGCTGGAACCTAGAGCCACCAGTCCCTGGGGATGACCCAGGGGGCAGAAGGGTGGACACTCAGGTCTTAGGTTCCTTTAAAGCAGAACCCATAAACTATAATGGTCATTTTGGGGCCCTTCAACCTCAAGTTCTGAGAAAGTAAGGACGTCTGAGAGTTACCATGCTGAGAAAACACAGGCAAGGTCTGGCGTCTTGGCTGAGCACCTGCCAGGTAGGGTACACTCGGCCTCTTCCGTCACAACAAAGTGTTTTTATTATTTTTTTGCAATCTATGTTTATATACTCAATGAACTATTGAGTGTTAACCCCTATGAACCCCTCTAGATGTTATCTAGGAGAGGACAGAGGGCTTGATTTGATCAATTATGCATGAGTAGGGAGAACAGGCCAGCNTCAGAGCCTCCCACACACCATNGAGAGCAGNGAGGCTGACCAAGTGTGCCAACCTTGATTCATTACAGCAGCTCTCTCTAGTCTATGGGGTTCTTCATGAGGGACAGACTTAAATATCAAGACTGAGGGTTTCTTCTGGCCTCTCAGTCAGTGAAAGACTCCCACATGGTGAGGAATACATGCTGTCTGCCTTGGAAGAAATAGAATCCACCTGTCCACTTTAGTGCGTGACCTTAGATACAGATGACATGAAGTGTCCCCTAGCTGCATCTTAGACACNAGGTGCCCATGTGTATTGTGTGGGAATGAGTTCATGCCACGAGGCTCTGGAATGCCAAGCCATGCCACCCAGAGCACAGACACCCATAGGGCTTGCTGGAGCAATATATCTTACATTGAAAATATTCATGGGCATAGCTTCAGCGTCCTCTGGAGCTGGCAGAANGGAGGTAGCACCTTGCCTGGAGCTATGGAAGGTGCTGTGTGAACTCTATAGGGAGGGCAGTGGAGTGCCCTTGGTGCTGGCTTTGTGGCTCCCCNGATAAGTCTTTGTTACCTGGAGGGTTCGAAGAGGGCAGAAACCATCCCCAGTGCCCAAGACTTGATAGTCTACGTTCAGGGGTGGAGGTCTTCACACTTTCTTTCTGCATGCTGTCTGTTGAGACACTGGCAGGTCTTACAGGTACAGCCTTGTTGCATACTTCCCCCGCTTGCCTTTTTACCAGGAGGTCCCCTCCCAGGGTGTGCAGAGCTGTTCCTTGTGGCACTCCAGTCCGAGTTGCTACTCACTGTTCTTCTCACTCTCGCCTCTCTGCCACTTGTACGGCCCTGTAATGTGCCGCTTTCTTCGCAGCCCGAACATCACTGGATGTCGGCACGGAAACCACCTGGGAAGTAGAAGTTGTGGCTCGGATTCGCCCTGCCACTGACACAGGGGTGCTGCTAGCACTGGTGGGTGACAACCATGTCGTCCCCCTCTCTGTGGCGCTGGTCGACTACCACTCTACAAAGAAGCTCAAGAAACAGGTAGAATTGAATGGAGTCACAGCAGCGGCTAGAATATGGGGCCGGCTTTGACTAGGATACCCTGACCTCTGAGCAACTCCTGTTTGACCCCCATCCTTCCCCTTCAAGGANAAGTCCTGAGGCTCTNCCTACTCTCTGGGATAGTAACTTGTTGAACCTTTCCCTGCCCTGGAGACTCCTTCCCAGACCTAGATCTCTGAGTCCACATAGCTCGGTGGTGCTCTCTGGCTTTGGTGCCAAGACTGCAATGCTGTCACACAGGCACAACTGTGAAGCCAAACTACTGTTGGCTAAGGTGGCTGGCGGTGCAGCCAGGGTCTGAAACCTTCATGTGAGCTACTGCTGAACCATAGTGTAAGGTGTCCCACACATAGAGCAGCGATGCATACCTGTCTCTTATACACATCTAGATGTGTATAAGACCCTCATTGAAGACTCTGCTGCCTCTCACTGGTTTCTTATAGAATGTGAGGCTATTGAAAGTGAGAGGAAGTCTTTCTTCCTCTCTCTCATGTCCCAAAGAGGAATATGGGTCAGATGGGAGGGTTTCTGCCCAGGCCATAGAGCCCTGCTGGCTACTCATGCTAGTCATAATTAGCATCATAGACATGATACATACCACCAAGGGGACCAGACTTCATGCTGCTGGGCATCTTGACCCACCCCTAGCATGTGTGAGGAACAGCCAAAGGCTCCTGCCAACACAGACTATTCACCCCAGAGAGGCCAGGCGGAGTGTATGTTCTTTCCTGTGCTGGAACCCCAGCTACAGATGTGTCCTTCCTCATCCTTTTGAGAAGTCAGCTCAGGCCGGGTGAGTAGGGGGTGACCCAAGTCCTCACAGTTTCCCAGGGACTTTANAAGTTTTTATGTGTATGGATGTTTTGCCTGTATTGTGTGTATGCACACTATGTACCTGTGGAGACCAGGAGAGAGCCACAGATCTCCTGGAAGTGGAGTTANAGATGGTTGTGAGCTATGTGAATGCTGAGAAGACAGACCAAGTCCTCTGTAAGAGCAGGAAGTACTCTTAACCACTGAGCCATCTGCCTCCATCCCCACTCAGCTGTTCCCTGCTTTACATGCAAAGAAACTGAACCCCAGGATAGGAAAGTACCAGGGTTCTTAGACATCCTCATACCCGGGGTTGCAGGATCACCATACACCCTAAGAAGGGGCTAGTGTTGAGGTGGCCGACCTATGAATACCTGAGGCTAGTAGGACAGAACGGGGGCACACTGACCCCATGTAACTCCTCTGCTTCTGTATCCCCTGAGCACTGTACTGGTGTCCCCTGCAGCTGGTGGTCCTGGCCGTTGAGGATGTTGCCCTGGCGTTGATGGAAATCAAAGTGTGTGACAGCCAGGAACACATCGTCACCGTCTCCGTTCGGGATGGTGAGGCCACCCTGGAAGTGGACGGTACCAAGGGCCAGAGTGAAGTGAGTGCTGCCCAGCTGCAGGAGAGACTGGACACACTAGAGAAACATCTGCAAGGCACTGTGCTCACCTTTGTAGGAGGCCTGCCAGGTAGGAGCACTCTGGCCTAATCCCCATGGTGGGCAGCGGCTGACTTGCTTCACACCTGGGCTATGATAATAACTGAGACGGGGTTCTAGTTATANGAAATATAAATGCAGGCTGACTTATNCACTGGCTTCGGTGCTGGGGTTGGAGGGAGGGCTCTTATTAGTACAGTCCTTTCTCTAGGTAGGCATTGCTCTGAGCCACCCTTTGGGAAGTGTTGTCTGGGAGCCCAGGAGCCCAAACACAGAGGGGAGGATTAGCAGGTGATGCAAGAGTCAGGTACCTGACTATGACTGCCAGGGGTCTGCAGCCTTCATAGCTGACAGAGTGTCTGCCAGGGGCAGCCAACTTACACAGGCCCACAGGTGGAACACGGGTAGGAGCTATGGAGAGGCCCCAGTCCTTTTGCTAGCACAGGTCTTTACTTTTAGCAAACAGTAGACTCTTTGGCCTTTTTTTTTTTTAACCAATAAGGCTTCAAAGGAGATAAGAAGCATGGGAACTCACAAGACAGACCCTATGCATGCCTGGGAAGTTGAGGGGTAAAGATGCATTCTGCCTGTACAGATCGGTATATCCCCATGGGATGGTAACGAAGAGCAAACGCCCTGCAGGGAGAATGCAGGCAGGGCTGGCCATACACAATGTAGAGGGCAGTAAGTGGTACTCCCTGGATTTAGCTCTGCTCAGTGTTTGGTCTCCCACTGCCCAGATGTTCCAGTCACTTCTGCACCTGTCACGGCCTTCTACCATGGATGCATGACCCTGGAGGTAAACCAGAAGATCCTGGACCTGGATGAGGCCTCCTACAAGCACAGTGANATCACCTCACACTCCTGCCCACCTGTGGAGCACGCCACACTCTAGATCAAGCTGCTCTAGCACCCCATGCACAAGAGGCCTTTGCAGCTTCCTAAAGACAAAGGAAGCAGGGGTATGGACACATGGCACTGGCTCCTCCCGAGCAAGTCCTCCAACACTGGAGTGGGTGGACTACTGCCCTTGTGGCTATTTTTTGAGATATTTCTTTGCCTTGTAACATATCTGTACATAATGGGACTGGTTTCAGGTCAGTGGCTGCTCAGAGAGCCCTTTGGCCTGGTGGGAGCTGGTGAGGGTTGGGCTGGCAATTTGCAGCTGATTGGATTTGAAGAAAATAATTCTGTTATTTTTATTACCACATGCTTCTTTCTGATTCTAAAATATGGAAAATAAAATATTTACAGAAGCCTTTTTAACCCTGGGTTGGTACCTTACTGTCTGTCCTCGAGGTGTCTCAGAACCGAGCTGCCTTCAGGGTAAATGGGCTTTGAGCGCATCATGGCACAGGCCCACAGCTGAATGAGCCTTTTCTGGGGCAGCTGTGGACTACCCTAAGACCTCTCCTCACAAGAATGATGGCAAGGCCTGGAGTCTCAGTTATTCTGCAATTGCAGACAGTCCTACACCACTCTGCCCTCAGCCCCAACACACAGAACCTTTCTTAAGACTGCCCCTGGCACCCAGCGGGTGGTGTTGGTACCTGTATATATTCTCCCATCTCTTCCTATACTGGTCATTTGCCTCTCTTGGCTGCCCCTGTTCCATTCAAAAGAAAAGGTCTGGTCTTCTGTGTCAAGGCTAGGAGCAGAGCTGAGGGAGCTGCACCCTCTCTGGGCAGCAGGGGACACAAACAGTAGCAGTTTGCTCAATGTCTCCAGGCTGCTGTTTGTTAATAAGGGAAGAAGTTGGGAGCCATTGATTTTAACCCCAGCATCCTGTAAGCTCTGGTGCAGACAGGACAGGAACAACACTGTTGAACGCAGCTCCAACAAGGTAGGGAGTACAGTCCTGCCCAGGACTCTTCGCTGCCTCTGTCCTCAGGCAGCCTCAGAAGCCCACAGCCTTCTAATGTCTTCAGCTGGTGAGGCAGCATCCCTAGACCTTCAGTGGTTTTCCCTTGTGTCGGAGGCAACTGGAATGTTTTCAAGGAATGTCCTCATGAATGCCCTCCAACCAGCCCCAGTTCTCTCCAGANGGTCATGAGGCCAAGAGCAGAGGAAGACAAATGCTGGTTTGGAGCTTGACCACACAGACAAGGGGCGGGGGAGTAGGCATATATTTGGCATTTCTTATCTGCCTTAGGGAGGCAACACCACTGTGGGAAGAACACAGACATCTCTCTTCCCTGAGGTTGCATCCTCAGCCTTGGCTGGCACCAAGCCGTATACCATCTCCTGCCAAACAAAGCAATAATGCATCTGCCAGCTGCCTACCATGGGATCCTTGCTACCCTGGGTCTAGGTGGCCAAACTACAGAGCACCAAGGGGAGCACCAGGAGCCTTTAGAGGGATGGTGCGGACTGTTCGGAGGAAGAGGGTGGGATGGATTGTATGGTCTTTATCATCTGAATTGATTGCAAAATTCTTTTTCTCAGGAAGGACTTTTACCATTTCTTTTGCATTGTCATTGTATCCTTGAGGCTGTTTTTTGAGCCTGGGTCCCTCCCACGCATTCGAGACCTTTGCCAGCACCCCATCCTCCCTCAGGTTCTATTACGCTCCTCTTGCAGACACACACTGATAAAGAAATGTGTCTCCAGATTTTTCCAAATGTACCTAGAGCAAAGTCACCTTTCAGAAACCACTGTTTCAGGGCAGGAGACCCATTCGCTGTATTTCTCAACACAAAGCCTGCAGGTCATGCATTTAAACATAAAGGAATGCTATGTGCTCTAACTGAAGGGATTGGCNACACCCAGGACCGCAGGTCCCTGTCCAAAACAGACAATGACTTCCCANAAACCTAACAGGTAGAGTGACCACCCAAGAGAGAAGCAAGTAGGAGACCCAAGTGGGCCCAATAGAGCATCCTCTGCTGATCAACAAGGGATNTGAACACAGAGGCATGTCTGTGGACCCATGCCATCCTTTACCAAGCTATTGATCCTGGGTCTTGAGAAGCAGAGCTCTAGGGGCTCTGTGACCCACAAAGGAGANGGTNCCAGTGGGACCCTGACTCAGGCAGGCTAAAGCAGAAGAGCTCATCTCTGTCTCTCANCAGTGGGGCATGGNCCATCACANCCATGCCCACACACAACTCATGTGAGCCATCAGCTGGTACCATACCACAGACTCAGGACAACTCCATCTCCCATCAATCCAAAAGCAGATGCAAGTGACAGATTCAGTGACAAAACGGGTGGCCAGGGGCAAATCTCACCAACCAGAGCAGAAACCGAGCACAGAGCAGACCTTCAGGTGACATTCAAAGAGGCAAAGNCATCAAGGGCNGGGCCAGAAGCCACTGAGCATGNAGGCTCCAGCTGGCCTCCCAGCCTTGTCCACACAAAGGCAAGGACACTCGAGAGAGTCTGACCACACTGGAGGTTAGTGTGGCTTGTGGGGGCAGTTCTGGGGACTAGGGCACAGAACCTTACATTCTCCAGCNGAGACAAGGGAGAAAGACACTTCTGTGGCAATAACAAAACTGTTGACCTTGGCGTGGAATGTTTCTCAATCGTTCTTGGCTCCAGTGGGCATGGGCTCTATACCCAGACATGCAGTTCTGTTGTTCTTCAGAGACCTGGGGGCCAGGACACAGGACTACTGAATACAAAACTGGGGTGCTGAAATATAAAAGTAAACAGGGAAGTGTGGGGCCCTGCACCAGAGAGGCTCCAGTGCCTAGGAAACCCTTCCTCCTCCTTCCCATCAGCCTCCAGAACTTGGCTCTTCTCTGTACAGCCATTATATGGATGAGGTGTCCTCTGTCCCACTCCTGTAAAAAATCAGCCCACCATGTGGCTCCTTGCATCTCTGTGCCTCTGGTCATCCTCGTCTTCCTGAACCTCACCCCCACAAGCGACAGGAATCTTGCCATTGCTGTGTAGGATACTTTCTTCCACAGCTAGCACTGTGGCATGTCCATGCCCCTTGTGAGAGCCGCTTAACTGTGCACTCTGGGTAGATGCAAGGCAGGGAACACAGCCAACTCACTCCCGACCCCATCAAGGAACAGTACTCAAGGCCCCCTCTAAATATAGAGAGGATGTTGTCCTGTTGCCTCCAGGAGCAATTCTAAGGAGACGTTCACAATTGCCTCTGAAACTGGGGTCCCAAGAGGTGTTAAATATCCTAGTATATACATTGGTGTAAATATAAATCAGCAGAATATTGTTTGATATTGGTCCAGGGTCATAGAGAGGCTGCGGCCAAGCTCCTGCATGTTGTAGGGAAGCAAGACTGTGCTAGATNCAAGGTCAGTCAGCATCAAATAGAAACCAAGACACTTTCTCAATAAAATGAAGATAATGCACAGTGACCAGTTCTCAGAGACCGGTGGCTATCTCAGTCCTTCAGGNATCGGTGAGCAGCTCTTGGGTTTGCAACACATCTTCTCCGCAGACAGACTTGTCACCTTCCTACATAGACCTGTGTTGTGTGCCTTTGTGAGAAACTGTTGAGAAAACCTCTGTAGCCTGCCCTGGTGAGATCTGCTGGACAGAGTGGCCTTGACCAGCAGGGGGCGCAGGAGCTGCATCTTCACAGACTGGTCCTCCATCCATCCCCACCTGCTAGTTCTGGACCTCAGAGAGGGGAAAAAAGGCCCCAGTGTCCACACAACAGCTAATTAATAAATAAACCAGTGGCCACAAATCAACAGAGCACCGCGGGGAAAAATGAGTGTGAGATTCAGAGTCCACCAAAAGGTGGATCTTGCATAGAGGCAGAACTCAAAGGCCTCCAGAAGTAGCTTTGGTGTCTGCTCAAAGCTTGCTTTCCTTTGAATCAGAAATGTAGAGCTCAGGGGTTCGGTCTGTTCCTTGNCGGGGACATGCTCACAGAAGTGGTTTGGTCTGTTCCTTCTCGGGGACATGCTCACAGAAGTCTGTCAACCTGTAATTCATTTCCTGAAGGAATGGTCTTCACCAAAAGAGATGCCTGGCTACCTTCCCTTTGCAGGACAATAGCAACTGATAACCAAGACTAGAGATGAAGCAGCTGTGAGTGACAGCAGGCACAGAGAAGCCCTTCTGGATGATGACACTAGGGTCTAGTGTGGTTTGTTGTTGTCTTCATGTGGGGAGAGGGGTACAGCAGAGGTGCCATTGGGCCAGCCAGCTAGCTCTGCTTCCACCTCTGGTCCTGGCCTGTGCTGGAGGAGGGTGTGTCCAAGAGAAGTGCATAGCTTGGAGATACCTTCTGAATTCTCTAGGAGGCTGGCTGCAGAAGCAGGCTTCCTATAGATGGCTTTATTATTTTTTCCTTTATTTCTGGCCACCTTATACCAAGTTACTTTTTAATCTACTACCTCCGTGTCAAGGTGCATAGGGGGGAGGCTTCTCCCCGGGGAGGAAGTAGGTTGGTGTGCAGAGTGAAGGAGCATTAGGAGAATGCCCATGGCTGGAGTTGCACTGGGAGGGAGACTCTGTGTCCTCAGGCCGAGAGAGGTCAGCAGAGGACGAGGCCGGCAGGGCACTGGAGGGCTGCAATTAAACAGAAAGGTGTCCTCAATCAGCAGATGGGGGACTCAGCTACACTATNGAGAATATATGCCAGGATCACCTTGGCCCAGCACCCTACCAGACCAGGAGCCACCAGCTCACCAGGACCCCCAGGAAGCCTCCCAAGCCTAGGAACAGCTAAGAAAGGTCAAGTGTTGGTCTACCTGATCCCTGAGTGATACAAACTTGACTTCTAAGGCTGCTGGGGACACCCGGGGAAGGTCTCCAAAGCTCCAGACTTCCTTGGCCTGCTTAGCCAAGTCAACTTTCACTAGCACTGACTAGAAGAGCCAGGGACAGCCTAGAGCCAGATCCTTGTCACTCAAAGAGATCAAGATCATTAACATTCCCCACACAGCATGGCGGTTAATAGGTCGGTGACCAAATGTGGTCAGCCATAGTCTAGAAGTTTAAGGAAGGTCTTTTTCAGATGCAATTAACATTTAAACAGCTCCCTACTTGGAGAGTCTGGTCCAATCAGTTGCAGACCTTAAGAATAAAAGGCAGCAACTCTCAAGGAGAAAGGAATCCTGCCCGAGTGTGACCATGGGTTACAGTTCCAACAGCATTTCCCTGGTTCTGCGGACAGTGGACCAGCCTCTACTACAACTCAGGAGAGTCAGTCATTAAAACAAATCTCTCTCTCTCATGTAAATACACCTTCTGGTATGGTGTCTCTGAAGAACCTCCACAGACACCCCCCAAAATCAAGGATGCATTAATGTGAGAAAGAAATGTGGGGAACAGCACAGATCTGAAGTAAATCTTTTCTAGTTTTTTTTTTAATTTTTTCTTTTCCCCTCTTAAGTACTAGAAGTTTAAAACTTAAAATCAGTATTTCAAAAAATAAAGCAAATTCTGAAGTGAGTTTTTAAAAGTGACTCCTGTATGATTCAACTGCTGGCTCAGGAATTTTCTCTTGTTTCTCCCTCAAATCTGTGTGTACATCCTTCTGACCACAGGGGCCAGTACATGTCTAAAGATCGTCCTTTTAGGTCTACTAGGATGGGCTTCTCACCCTGTCCATTCTGCTCTTTTCTGAAAAATAAAAAGTGGATACACAAGCCATGAAGCAAGCCCTTAGGAACCAGAGAGCAAGCTCCCAGGAACCACAGGATAAGCCACCAGGAACCACAGGATAAACCACCAAGAATCGTAGATCAAGCCACCACAAACCACAGAACAAACCACTAGGAAACAGGTGAAATTGCCTCCCTAAACAAGGCCTTAGGAAGGCAGGTCCTGCCCACATGGAGAGGACCACCCCAACAATACCATTCAGGCTAAACTCCAGTGTCCTACCGGGCAAACTGCTGGGTGTTGGAACAGGGCCCTTTAAAGGGTTCCTTTTGACTAACTTCACAAAACACCCCCACACAGCCATCTCACTCCTATTATTCAGGGATGTTTGCTGGCTGCTANTGACTTCAACAGGACACTTAAAATTTTTCCTTCTGTTTGTTGACCAGTGGAGATGGCATCCATTCTGTTGTTCTTAGGAAACACACAGGCTCATCCGATATGCCTGTTCCACAGAAATCTGATTACTAAGCATATGTGGCAATTATCCTCACACAGATGCTGCTGTGAAAGCCACTCAGCCCAGAGCATAGGGCCCCCAGGCCTCCTCTGGGAGGAAGAGAAGCATCCAATCTAGGCAACAAAGGTCCCACCAGGATCCACAGGATAAACCACCAGGAACCTCAGGATAAACCACCAGGAACCACAGGATAAACCACCAGGATCCACAGGATAAACCACCAGGAACCACGGGATAAACCACCACGAACCTCGGGATAAACCACCAGGAACCACAGGATAAACCTGTGGTCAGTGCTGGGGCCCTGACAGCTTTCTCTATCCTCCAACAAAGGTAGGAAAAGAAAAGAGCACCATGGGAGTTGGCAGGTCGTCTTCCAGGTTCCCAAAATGTATCATGGTGAAGGACTGTCCCTTGTACACCACCACAAGGGGAATTTGTCCTTTTCCGTGTGGAACAGAGAGGAGCACTTCATAGGGAACCTCACACTCTTCGAGAGCAGGCTGGTAGGCCTCCACTGCAGTCCCTTCTTCCTCAGGCCAGGGCTTCAAGACAGAGAGGTGGCCAGGCACCAGGACTGTCCCAAATACTCTGGACACCAGGCAGGAGGAAATGGACCCCCACATTCCCCGGTCATCATCATCCCCTGTGGAGCATCACGTGTTCTGAAAGAAGACAGCCTGCACAGGCTGTGCTCTGGAGTCATGTTCTTGGCATCTAGGTGATTTAGTGGCTCTCTGTGTCCAAAGGCAGCAAGACCAGATAAAGGAGCCACACTGGGTCTACCCAGAGATAGTCCTAAGTGTCTCACATGTGGACCCGATGAAAGACCAGCCGAGCAGAGTGGGTCCCAGGATGAGCTGTGGCCTGAGATGATAGCGTCCTTTCTTGGGTGGAGACCAGGGAGATCCTTCTTGAGGCCAACACCGGAAGTTCCGTGGAAAGGCAGAGGCCTTGCAGCTGCAGCTGCTCCTGCTGGTGCCCTTGAACCATCTTACTTCCTGACCCTAGACATAACTGCTTCCAATGGCCCAGAGATGGGAGGTGGTCCTGAGGCAGGCTTTATCCACGGGGTCTTACGTTCCCTGATTTGGGGTCTCTGTGATTCCAGTGGATGAGAGCCCAGTTCCCTTTGGGAAGTCCCACTAGCACAGCCTGGGGGTGCCACACTGAGAATCCAGACCTACCCCAACACTGCAGTGGACCATTACAGCACCCTTCCTCCAGACCACAAAGGACCCAAGTAATCCAGGGATTACAGCCCTAGCTAGCTTCTTTTCCAGATAAGCAGAGGAAGTTGAAGTACAGAGAAAAGGGACCTTGGAGAGGGTAGAGCAGCGGTACACTGACCTCACCTTTCTGACTCCAGGNCACCAGTGAGCCCTGTACTTTTGAGTCCTAGACACTGGGGTGCCCAGGCTCACTTTATTTTAGTGTGGCTCACTAGGTGCAGATCTCCTGGGGGAATAACTGGGGACATGTGACTTCAAAACAGATGACTTCACTCCATTCACCAGGGCCCACAGGTCAAAGAAACTCATTTCAGCAGAGTGTGATGACACAGAGATATCCTCAATACAGCTCTGTGAGTCTCACAGCTGCTTCTGTTAGTGCCATAAGACAAGCCACCGAGCAGCCAGGCTACATGAGCAGGCATCACCCCACCTAGAAAGGTTTGTCTAGACCTGTTCTCAATCTCCCCACAGGAGACACTGGGCAACATCTACAGATGGTTTGGTTGCCATGACTGGGGGCTTCTGCACAGGTAGGTAGAGGACAGGGCCTGCTTGACACTTCACAGTGTTAAGATGCAAGCCAGGAGGATTACAAGTCCACAATGCAAAGTCCAAGTCAATATCACTGGACAAGCAGGACCTTTTTATTCATGGCCACTAGAGCTTCCTAGGACATGAACAAGCCAAAACCAAGCATGAAATAGAGGCAAATCCCTGTTCAAAAAAGATCTTATTCCAGACCTCCTCCCCTGAAGGCCTCAGGGTCCGCAGCACTGGGCACATGAGCCCTACGGGGTTGTTCAATGGATGTTGGCATGCACCTGGCTCCACTTAGAACACTCAGTGTCATACACGAGTTCAGAACCCATGCAACCAGTGGCATCCTCAGTTCCCCTGGCCTGTATAAGGCCAGTTTATGCTTGATAGACAGTGTATAAAGCAGCCAAAAACAGTATATAAAATAAATGGTTCTTCCAGTAGGAAGAATCCTCTCATGGGTTACTAGGGCCATGAGCAGCAATGCACCTTGAAAATTATGTGGTCCACCCCATAATGATCCCAGTCCCCATCATCTAGATCAAAGCAGACCCTTCTCACAACCATACCCTGNCTACTAAGGAGCCCACAGAAACAACCACTGACTCCATGGCANGTCCAACTCTCGCAGGTAACACTTGCCTACCTGAAGTGGCAGAGGGTAGGAGGAACAGGTTGGCACAGTCATAGATGGAGGGCACAAGCCAGTGTAGGCTAGGATCTGCTGGGCAGGGTTGTAGAGGATCTGAGGTGGTGGAGATGGGCCATAGGCCAGCTGAGACAGAGGGACCTGTGAAGAAAGAGGAAGTGACTATCCAACTCGATGCTCCCTCAAACCCATTCAAGGCAGTATTCAGACCTACAGCTTGGTCCTCTGGGGAGNCCTAACCCAAGCCATGAAGAGTAGACCAATCCTCTCTTCATGACTTCACAGAGAGTTCCATATCCTTTACATATGGTCTCCGGGTTGGAGTCACCACCTGGAGCTGCCACCGGAAGAGGCAGCCTNGTAGAGCCCAAGAACTAGACTGTGGAAATTCAGGTCCTGAGGAGACATCCCTAAACCTCCCTGGCAACAAGAAACCCGAAGACAAAGAGCTAAGCAGCAAACTCTGGGCTGCAACCAGAGGCCAAAGCTCTGGGACAACAGGCTGAGCACAAGAAGAATCGCCCAGAATATGTCCTGCAGCCCTGTGAATCTGGAAGAACCCCTAAAGGGTTTGCCACAGACCCCGAAAGGACATAAGGACNATTCTACCCAGTGATGAAAGGTTAGCAGGCCAGAGCTCAGGGGCAGGTTCAGTAGGGCTGGCTCAGAGAGAAGTAGGCATGGGTGATTTTCAGTTCTCTTATCCAGCCCTGCCCAGAACCATACCCAGGCAATCATGAACCTCACATTGACAGAGGGGCTTTGCAGGTGAGTTTCATTCTTAGATGGCAACAAGTTCTGCCTGCCCAAGAGAGTGGGAGAAGATTCAGCCAGCAGGTGATCAAGTCCTGTTTCTAGGGCAAATGATTGGTAACCCTAGTTGATCTGACACGCAGATCACTCGAGAGTTTAGGTCTTTTGTCAAGGGAGTCACTGAGCTCTGGGCTATGACTGACTGGCTGGAGACACGTAGGATGGTACCACTCACCATGTCCTTGAAGGCCCCTAGGACTGCAGCTGTGATAATGCCAAGGCACAGGCCCAGGACATTCAGCACTGTGGACACCCAGAGCAGCCGGTAGAGGTGGATCACATCCTGGCAGCTCCGCACACCCACAAATTCATAGTAGGCAGGTGAGGGCTCTGTGCTACAAGAGGGAGAACAAAGTGACTGCCCTCATTGCTAGACCATGGCCAGTGACAGCATGTGAGACCATAGTCAGGTGGTCACCCNCAAGTATTAGATCTGTGATTAGATGACTACCACTGAGTACTACATTCATGGCCAGTAGACCAACCTATGTGTAANAACTGTTGTCAGGCAACAGCCNAGGACATCATGCCGTGGTCAGNGGACCACTCTGTGAGTTAAAGCTGTGTCTAGCCAATGAGCCCTCACAGCTTAGAGCCACAGTCGTGAACATTACCCCTGGGGCAGTAAGGGCTGGTGGGTAGTTAGTAAAGCAGCCCACAGTCGTGAACATTACCCCTGGGGCAGTACGGCCTGGTGGGTAGTTAGTAAAGCAGCCATGGAAACTCTCAGCTTCCAAACCAGGGAAACCCAGGAGACTTTGGGCCACTCTGACTCTTGAAGGGAGAGAATAGAGTGGGGCTCTGGGTAGCCTTACCACTGACCTTAAGCCTAACTATAATCTCCAACTATAATCTTAAAGCTAGAAGTAGTCTTGATCCCCCCCCAAAAACAACCCAAACCCAAAAATATNTATATAACTCTAATCATAAAAATAGCTGTAACCAAACACTTTCCCTGAAGAAAAGCTAACCCCTAACAACAAGGCTAAGATGTAGAGGCAGCCACGGCTATAAAATAACACAGACCCTAAACTTACCCAATCAAATGTCCAACCAAGTGATTATCCATTGCCTTAAAACCACAATTCCAAACACAACCTAAACCCAAAGCCTAAATATATCACTAGTCATAGCCTTCACCCTAATCCTACCAGGTCCCCATTCCAAACCAAAACTTAATCCTAACTCTGGTCCTATCCCTACCCCTCATCCTAACTATAACACTGACAAACTCCTAATTCTAACCACAATCATATATATCTAACCATAAAATTTCACCTATCATAATCCTAAGACCAACACCAAATCTAAACCAAACCATAGTCCTATCCATATCCAAATTCTACCATTAAACCAATCCGTAAACCTAAGCATAAACTAGTCCTAGTCNCTAACTCAAGCCCTATCTCAAGTCAAANTCCTAACACTAACCCTAGACCCTTAGCATTAATGTTAACTCTAACCCCAACCCAATGTCACCCCTACCTTTCACGTGACCCTACACCCTCAAACCAAGCACAGCCACAAGACTGTGGTCTTAACTGTAATTATAAGCATATCCAACCCTAAGCTAGCCCCAACTCTANATTTAACTTTGAATCTAACCTTAACCATAGACTTAGGACTAAATTCAACTCAATACCAACACCAAACATAACCAAACACCAGCCCTAGCCATAGCCTTACCCTTAGCATTAGCCATAATCTGAATGTCCAACCACATGCTAACCCTCCAAAAACTAGCCTTCCAGTAACCCTAAACCAATCCTAATTCTAACATTAAACTCAGTTTCAACACTAATCCTAATTACAACACCAATAACAACTTAAACCAAGCCATAGTCCTGGGTCTGAGCCTTAAGCCTAACCTCAGACCTAGCTATAAACCTAAGCNTAACCTAAACATTTATTGTATCTTAACATAACAGTAAACCATACTCCAACAACCACCATACTCCAACAACCACCCTAACTCTTAAACATAATTCTAAAACTAAGCCTCAAACTCCAATACTAGCCCTAACCCTAAATCCCAACCAGAAGGTCATCCCTAACCCTAACCCCACAGCAAGCCTACATCTAACATAACCTTAAAACCCCAACTCTTAAGACAACCCCTAACCCTCATCATACCCAGTATCTCAACACCTCCCCAAGCTAAAACTATGCTAGCTTTGCCCTAATAATAATCCCCAATCCTACAATTAAGCTTAAATTCAATGTCAAACTTAACACCAACCTTAAACCAGAATTCAGACACCAATACAATTCTAAAACTAATCCCAAAGTCAATCCTAATCCTAAACCCTAACCGTGACCATAACAATAACTACCAGCCAAAGCCAGCTCCAGACTTAAACCTAGGGCAAGTCCTGGGCCTATCCCTTAATCAAACTTCAACCCTAGCTCTATCCCCAAAACTATGACTAGCCCTTCTAGGCCCTAATGTCTACCCCTAACCTTAACCCTAACGCCATACACATTGTCAATCCTAACACAAATCCTAAACCTCAACTGCAATATCAACCCTAACCTTTTATATAACCCTAAGGTCCCAAACCAAGTATGACCACAGTCTTAATTACAAGCATAGCCACAACCCTGTAACCAACCCTAACCCATGTCCTAGCCCTAAAACTAACTCTAACCCTTGCTCTAGCCCTAAACTTAACCTAAGCATAGCCATANTCCTAACCCTAAGGCCAAAAACCATTGCCATCTAACTCTAGGATTAACCTAAACCTAAAACAAACCATAGCTCTAAATCACAACCTGAACACCAAACTATAGTTTTAACCTAGTCTTAGCACTACACTGAACATTCTGTTGCTTTTCAAGACAGTGTGTAGCCCTGGCTGTCCTAGAACTAGCTCTGTAGACCAAGATGGCCTTGAACTCAGAGAGATCCACTTGCCTCTNCCTACCGAGTACAGGGATTAAAGGCATGTACTACCATGTCNAGCTTGAATTTAACTTTAACCAAAAACCTAATCCTAACTCAAATACCAATACTAATTCTCTATTTAACTAGCTCAAGTCTTAACATTAGTGCAACCCAAACCTTCACCTAGAGCTAGCTCTAACCCTAACTAAACCCTAATAATAAACATAACTAACTCCAAACCCAAAACTAACAACCCTAACCTAAACCCTAGAAATGACTCTGGTCCAAACCCTGACTAATTAATACACAACCAAAAAGGACAATGACAACCCTAAACCTAACCACAATGGCAACACAATGGTAACTCTAGAGTAATCCTAACTAACCACATCCTAGCCCCAGCCTTAGCCTTTGACATACACCCCAATGCCAACACTAACTTAAACTCTAACCCTAATCTAGCCCTAACCCAATCCCTAATCTAAAAATCAAATGCAAACCCAACACTAAGCCTAACTCCACCCCTGCCCCCCCAAAAAAACTTAACTCCAGCTCTCACCCTGGTGCTAACCATGACATAAACCCTAACCGTAACCCTAACCCTAATGTTAGCCTTAGCCATAGCCTAACTCTAACNGTAATGCCAAACCCAACTCCAATACCAGCTGGAATTCTTCTAGCCCTAACTCTAACTCCCAACTCTCACTTTAACTCTCATCCTCACAGATCCAGAAAGCCAGTTAAGGGGGACCATTTAAATAGTGACACTACTTTCTAATCACCAAGACATCATTCAGACATGAACACCCTACAAGGATCACACTGGAGTAGTCCGGGCCACCACTGAAGAGCAGCAGATGGTAGTCAGGACTGACATAAANCACCGAGGTTCCTCCAGAGACTTGGAGGATGTTTCNAGTGACAATGAAATGTGTGTCGGGGGTGCCAAAGGCCTGGAGCCCCATAGATAGACCCTGAGAAGCAGGCAACACCAGAAACCCTGGAGCTCCCGGTGCCTGGGGCCTCCAGCTCTTCTAATGCCGAATTCTTGTCTCCTCCCACCCAGGTGAAAACTTCTCAAACAAGTTAGAGACCTCTCAACTTCTCTGGGGCTTCATTTGGAGGGGCTAGCTCCAAATGAGGTTCCACCAGGCTCACAGTGGGGTGGAAAGTGGACACAGGATGTCCCAACTTACTAAGCCCTGGGCCCTTAATGACCAGAGCTAGGATGGCGGCTGAGCTACCTTCCATGCCAGAATAAGCAAACATTTTGTGTTCTCATTTTCTGTGTATATTATAACAGAAAGCTGCAGGTGGGTCTCAGCCCTGAGAGGGAAAAGAGCTGAACTGGGGGGGTGGCTGACTGGTGGCCAGCTGCCTCAAGGTATGTGACAAACAGGGGCCAGGCCAGGTTTAAGTACTTCCATATTCTGTGTGTGCTCTTGGGTAGAGACCCGACCACTCCGAGAATCCACTTTTTCATTGCTGAAACTAGATCCAGAGGAAAAGCAGAAAATACATGTAGATGTAGGAAGGGGAAAATGGGGGCCCCTCTCATGGACAGATGTCCTGTGCAGGGTCTCATCTCTGTGTGTGTGTGCATGCGTGCATGCATGCATGTGTGTGTGTGTGTGTGTGTGTGTGTATTTACATGCTGAATATGTTCACATGTGTGTGCACGGACTCCTGATGTGGCCTTACCTCCCGCAAGCATACAGGTCACAGCAGTAACACGTGTTACTCCTCACTCTCAGCTGGCACCTTCCACTCAGAGAGTAGCAAGTGACCTGGGTAGAGACAGGCAGGTTCATACCTTATCCTACACAGACAGCAGGCAGCNTAGGTCCAAGACCTTGCCCTGTCCAGAAGCAGGGCTGCATTGCCAGGACCNTCCCTGAGTCACGGCAGGGTGGTATGGGGCGGGGTGGGGCAGGGCAGGACACAGGACAGGATTAGATAGGGCAGGACTGGGGCAAAGCAGNGCAAGATGGGGCTGGACAGGACAGCACTAGGCAGATCAGAGCAGGACTGGGTGAGGCANGGCTATCAGAATCCGTACCCACAACCCCCAAGCACCTAACATTGACATCTATTTTTCTGGAATGTCCAGTGCATGCATTTTTAACCTTCTACAGGTCTGAAATCCCCACAGCACTGGTGTAGACAGCCCAAATGAGCCACATGCCAGTGCCCACCTGGGCTGGTCTTATAGGTTAGCTGCTGTGTGCACTTGCTCTTCCTGGCGTCTCACTCAGCTTAAGAGTGAGGTCANACGACAGCTGTCCCCAGCCCACNGAGAGGCAGAGAGGCCCTTGAACACTGCACATGTGTGNTTCCAGTGTTTCATGGCAGTGATTAAGTCAGTGAAAATGCTAATNGACCACCCAGAACTAGACAGATGAATCCTAGCACTGTCAGAGAGGAAAGGGCGCAGCTGTGATTCCAAAGAGAATGCCACCGTGCATTGAACTGTCANNGACAGCNCCTAGCTTTCAATGCCTTGATATCCACACAGCAGGAAGATCTGTGAGAATNAAGACAGCCATCTTAACCAGACACAGAAGACTTGGGNGATANGGAAGCCACGCTGGCCAAANGGGCTCACCTCTGTCTGATAGACATCATANAAGTANCCAGTCCCACTGGAGTAAAACTGGCACCTTCCTGCNCTGAGAGGTCTTGGTTCCTAGAGAAATAAATGTAGATGGGATGGACTAGTCATCCCCAACCAGGAGTGGCCATTTCAGGCTTGCCTTCCATGGACTGGAGCAGAACCAAGGCCACACACATTATTGCCTGCCATAGCAATTGTGTGTGTTGTCCAGAAGGCTGCAGAGGAGAGAATTACAGACACACACCCCCATCTACCTGCTGGGTACACACATCAGCACAGGGACAAGGAGAATCTCACCAGGGCACTAGGCTTCACTCTTCCTAAAAGAAAAATGAGTTTTTTTCCTACTAGGAAGGGAATAAAAGATTCGGGACTGATTCACTCATCCATCCAAACCATCTATCATCCATCCATCCTTCCTTCCATATGTCACGCCCCACCACTTGACATAANCTCATCTATTCCTAGCTCACCATATCCCCAACTCCTGCGTTTCCAACATTCATGGATCCAACACAGCATTGAACCATGAGGAAGCCAAGGTAAGCTAGAGCTGTAGGTGAGTGAAGTGGGCAG
>LZPO01087236.1:286581-303517 GCA_001675575.1 Neotoma lepida | reverse complement strand
ACTATTCTGCACCTAAAACTGATCAACTAATTTGCTGTTTTGAACTCAGCCTTTGTCGGAATTATGGGTAACACAAGATCTTACAAACTACTAGACTGGAATAGTTTCAATTCAGGTATTTTACTGGTCATTCAGTATTACATATGCTGACAGAAATTATGGCAGCTCAGTGAGGTTTTAGAGATGTTCTAGATTAAATAGATCAATTCAGTTACATGGATGCATTCTGTAATAGTTATGTCACAACTTGTGATTTGCATAGAAATGCAAGTATAAAAATATATGAGCTAAAGCACATCAAAACCATACCATAAATTATGAATGACTTTGCTTATGTGACTAACTTTCAGAATATAATTATATTCTATTGATGCATTTTGGCCAGTGTTTTCGTATCTGGTAAGTGATACAGGCATTAGCTTTACCATCACGCAGCATTTGTTAAATACCTTCAACAGCCAGCCTGATAAACCTTAACGCATGTTTAAACCGCACGATCCGATTTAATAGAGTCTTTTTACTGTTTTATAAATTTCCAGGAAATGTGACTCTTAACATTTTCATATATAATGCTAGAAGTGTTCCAAAATTTCAGAGACAGATTTTCCAGGGAGATTAACATCTATAAGCTTTCCTCCTTCCACATGACATTCCAATTTATCTTTCTAAGTAATTGGAATATAGTCTGTAGCAATTAAAAAAATAAGAAAACTTTACAGCTGATGATGTGTTTTAGTAATGCCAGTTATTTTCTTTTTGATAAAAGCATATTTTCTTACTAATATAAATATCTAAAATTATTTTTGAGATTAAAATTTGGAGCTATTTTAATTAAACACTAAAGCTGATCTTTAAAGAATGTTTTCATTCATTTTATGTCAGCGTATTTTATAGTGAAGTGAAAGTATCAAAGAGCTCAACATTTTAGGTGATGCTTTCCTTTGAGTATTCTTTGTATGCAGAAGTCAAAGATAAAAGCTCTAATGCGATTGTCTGACTAGGAGTGAGTCATGTTCATGAGCTGGCTTTGTCAGCCTGTGCAAATGTAGAGTGATCCTAGTTTCTGACTCTTTAAGGAAATTACCTCTGCTTCTAGACAGGCTTTTCCATTGTGCTGNCATTCATCGAAATGGAAATGAGTATGTTTTGTTGATTGATTTTTAGTGAGAAATGAAGTATCCCTATTAGATTTGTTTTATAAAGTAAGAATATATTCCAGTACACAGTTAGCTTGGAGCATAAAAATGATATGGATCACTAACAGCTTAAGGAGGTGAAGTCTTGTCAGATCAGTCACTTTTAGGGAGTGGTAGTTGTTGGTCAAATGACAGAAAAGTTTTATAAAAGGAAAGGGTAGAAATTAAATCTTCGGGACACAAGGGTGCTGTCTCAGGCAAACAGAGCAACAGTTTGGCAAGGACAGACGTGGTTGAGGAAGCAGTATATCTTGCCATCACTGAATGTAATGTCAGATGGGAAGTGTGCAAAAGAGAAGTGAATATGGAGCCACATGTGGGGGTAGGGAGTGTGAGAGGTGGCAGACTGGGCTGTGTAGATAGATAGTTCCAGGGCCAGCCTAAGTCATGATGTGAGACTGTTCTCAGAAGAATGGACCAAACAAATAAGAGAACAGTTAGAGTTAATGTAAAGATAATGCTTTTAGTTTAACATGTCCATGGTCATCCTATGATCCAGGCCTTAGAATAGTTACCTTTAGAAATAAGGCTGATTTTGATATTAGCTTAGAAAAAACAATTTGATAATTCTGAAGAAAATGTGATATGTTTGGTAAATATATTCAAATAATTTTTATATATCCTCTGTAATTTGGAAATATTTTGCTGTTGCTATCCCATAATGTCAAAATGTCACAAATTGACCACACTTAGGCCTGGAGGGATGACTCAGTAGTTAAGAACACTGACTGTTCATCCACAGGACTCATGCTCAATTCCTAGCACTCACATGGCAGTTCACAGCTGTCTCTAACTCTAATTCCAGAGGATCCAGTACCCTCTCTGGCCTCCATGGGGCCTCCATGTACTTGCTTGTACATGATGCAGCCATAAATGCAGGCAAATACCCATACACAAAAGTTAAAAAACAAAAAATCCAAACAAAGAATTGTTTGTAAGAATAATAATTGTTAATACTGTTTTTAATTCTAAAATTATTCATACTTTATTTCTTGAGTTCTCTTGACACCATAAATAATGTGAGGCCTCAGTCAGTTTGATAATAGTCATCCAAGAGCAAGAGAAAAGAGAATTCTGAATGAGAAACACTTGTTAGTTACTAGACTATCTTAGTTCAGAAATCTTACAGAATGAAAAATACGGCACACAGCATTTACAGTTTGGTGCTGCATAATGACTTTTTGGTCATGGATCATGCATCATGGCTGTCCCATGAGATCATATTGCCTTGGGATTGGCTACCTTACGTGTACCATTGCATGCCATGATGTTTTCACAGTGGTGAACACTGGCCAGTGTGGCATTTCTCAGAACACACATCTCTATCATTGAACGATACATGACTGAATTGTTATTTATTTTGTACTATACAGTTAAGCACTAGAGGACAAAGATTGCCAGTCACACTGTCTTTATGAAACTTGTGTTCTTAGATGATAGAAAAGTATTAAGTGTGTTACTGTAGTGTTGTGTGGTATACAGAGGGGAAGCAGGCATGGCTAACTGTGTTGGGGGCTATGCTAATTCTTGAGCTCATATTTGAAGGTTATATATCAGGTTTTCATAAGTTTCTAATTCTTTCAATAAGACACTTAACCCCATACGAATGCATATTCTGCTGTTCTAAACCTCCGGTATTTGGGAGTCAGTCTTAGCCAGTGCTCCTCTGATGGTTACTTCACAGAGTAGAAAGGGTCTGGCTTAGCCTCCTGCCCTTTGCTTTTGTCTTAGCCATCTTGTCCTACATTGACCACAGTGATGGGGCATTTTTATGCACTGGGAAGAAGTGAACCCTTCTCATGAATCTGAGAACTTATTATGATGTTACCTTTTCCTTCCTGATTTTTCTGTTCTGTGAACAGAATTTGAGAAAAGTGGGGTGCAGGAGGTGGGGTGGATATTAGCAGCTGGAAAGGAGGCTGAGATGTTACTGTTCTTCATGTGACACTCAGGGCTGCTATGAGATCACAGTAATGAGATAGTGATAACATGCCTTTTGGTCATCCTGGCAGACAGCCTCTCCACAGACCTGGAGACAAGCTAGAGAGGCATGAGTATTTTGCTACATGCCGGACCCCATCTGAGCTCTTTACAATAGCAAGTTATTTGAGTCTCAAGAGATTTTTGAGGGAGACTCTAATCCTATTCTGTGGGTGAGCAAAGCAAAACAGTAGTTTCCTTAAGGGGTCAGTAGAAGACAGCAGAGCCACAATCGCAGCCTAAGTGACCTGGCTTTGGGACCTCCACTCTTAACNATGGGTAGAGCATACTTGGGGCATGACGTCAGCAGGGTTTGCTTGTACATGAGGCAAGCAGAGCAGGTGCCTGTCAGCTCTCAGGCACAGGGAGGTGTCATCTTCACACAGTATCTTTGATTTGATGTCTTATGTCCAGAATGAGGAAAAACAAATTCTTTAAAAGGAGATTGCTGTTTTTGGTTTTGAGAATTTTTATTTTGAAATTTTAAGAATATTTTTAGATGAATCGTGAATTTTAGGACATATACCTGTTTTTTTTTTTCTTCAGTCATAATAGACTTGAGTTATCAGGTAAGTTTTAGTGGTTTGAAATTAGAAAATGCTGCTTCTTTGTTAATCACAGTCATATTTT
The DNA here is from genome assembly GCA_001675575.1 of Neotoma lepida. Classification (NCBI taxonomy): domain Eukaryota; kingdom Metazoa; phylum Chordata; class Mammalia; order Rodentia; family Cricetidae; genus Neotoma; species Neotoma lepida. Next base: position 299,711 of record LZPO01087236.1, on the reverse strand, counting down.
TTTAGAAAGCTCATTTTGGGAGCAAAAATTCAGTTAAAAACTCGAAAAATAAGTTTATTACTTTACAAAATATTTAATTGTAAAAAACGTGACCAGCTGGGTGTGCTGGTACACACCTTTAATTCTAGCATTTAGGAGGTAGAGGCAGGCAGTTCTCTGTGAGTTCGAGGCCAGCCTGGTCTACAGAGTGAGTTCCACGACAGCCAGGACTATGTAGAGAGACCTAGTCTAAAAACAAAACAAATGTGAGTCAGCAGATGTGTAAGGAAGTAACATCTGAATTTATTCATTCATTTTGTTTGTTTTGTTTTAACAAACCGTAAACACTCTCAAAAAGAACTCAGTGAGTGCTAGTGGCATGCTAATGAGAGTTGAGCACTGCATTGGCCCCCAGGGAGTCATTAAACCAGGTTGGCATCCTGTTCATGTACCGGTTAGTTATTGTAGAAGGCTAAGTCATTAGTTAGAAGTCACGCAGTTTCTCCAGGAGTGTGAATTCTGCTAATGGCCTCAGCTGTTCTTTTCTGGGGCATCCAGGCTCAGGTGAGAACTAAGGTGGATGTAGACAGCTTTTGATTCTCAACTGTCGTCAGTTTTCAGGAAGTGGTATGGCCAAGAAGTCCTAGCAGCAGCATTCATGACATGCTTGCTGTATGCACCTGTGATTTGGATAAGGAATGTCCTGTTACATGATGTATAGACAGTGAGGTTTCAGTTACAATGAATTATGTCTAGCTTTAAAACATAGCAGCATTCAGTTAGATGCAGTATGGCTTAGATGCCAGCTACCACACTGACATCTAGGCTTTGATGTTCTCTCTCTGCCTACATATCACTTCCAGTGCAGTGAGGATCTTTTTCTCAGTCTGGTTCCAATCCGTACCCAGTTTGAGGCTATGTACTCTGTTGAAGCTGAACTCTTGAATTTCTGTTACTCTAGGGGAGGTCACTTTCCAGTGTTTGGGAATGCAGCTTCCCTGCATTCCTCAGCAGCTAGATTAGATGATCATAGTCAGCCTTTGCTTGACCCAGCACAGCACCTTTATCTGCTGTTCATTTTTAAGTTAGGTTGAGCTGGATGTGACGGCTCACACTCATAACCATGGTACATTTGAGACTGAGTCAGGATTGTGAGTTTGAGGCTAGTTTTGGCTACATGTTGAGGCCTGTTTCAGAAAAAAAACAAACAAAAACTATGTTGAGTAACTCTAAACAGAACTGATTTTTAACACTTTGGGTAGGCAGGTTATGTCTTAGTTATGAATGTGTAATTGCCTAAAATCACTGAAGAGTTGAGTTTAGTAAAGGCATTTTCTGTTGAGATAAGCATGTCTTTACTTCCTGAGATACACATTGGCATTTAAAAAATCTTTAGTAGTTCCACCCACACTTCTGAAACAAAAAGATGGCAAGATATCAAGCTGGGACCATGCTCTAGAAAAGCACCAGTAGGAAAGAGTAGGTTCTGCTGCCAGCCACAGTGGTAACACCCTAAGAACTAGCGGTGTGCTAGAGTAAAGCCTAGTGCATGTCAGCTGCTAAAAGGAGAAGGTAAGAGATTTGTGTAACCTATAAAAAGCTTGACCCGTAGAAAGGAAGCTTAAAAATAGTGTGAAATATAATTTGTATAATAGTTAAAATTTAATTTTTCCTAAAATATTTTTAATTAAAAATAATTATATAGACGTTAGGAACATGATGTTTTATGTGGAAATCATTTTCTTATTACCTTTGCTTGTTAAATGAGTTCACATCTCAGCTGTATTTTCCTAAAATGACTAATAGTACCGATGTACTACATAGATAATTGCCAGACATTTTTAAGCCAGACTCTGTTTTGCTTTTTATAAAAGTACGATAGAGTGTCAGATTTATGCTTTGGTACAGTGAATAAAATAAATAGGTTTAATAGTGTGTTTCCTAATAAAATTTAGTTAGCAGTTATTAAACCTTAAAAAAATCCTTTATAGAGATTAAATAATATGATATAGCTGATTTTTTTATTGATAATAAGATCATACTAATTATAAGTACTCTGAGTCTGTGGCTCATTTTTACCATGATTTTAGTGTAGGCTTTAAAATAAATAGACTCTTTCTGAATACTAAATAAACTGATTAGTCTGAATTTTCCTGTAGTCCAATAACTTTCATCCCTTGCTCTTGCTTACAGTATAGTGGCCATGGTTGCCAGAGTGACTATTGATGAAGTGCTCCTCCTGTACGCTTGCCTCGCTCTCACCTAGAGTCTAGGGCCATTTCTTTCTGTGACCATTTCAGTGAGCTGCCATAGTTTTCAGTCCATGCTGTCACCTGACCCGAGCATGCGCCAAAACATCACCGTTCCTGGCTCCTGTTTGCCAAATCTGCTTTGCAAACCCTTTGTTCCTTAGCTTTTGCTTTAGCCCAAACCAAATCGAACATTTTCCAGAGTGTGGACACATGCCATTTGCTTCCTTGGTGCCCATGTCATAGAACTAGTTTTTTACACTCGTCAATACTTTGCTAAGTATAGTACTGGCATCTCATGCACTTGTGTGGCTTTGTCAAAATGAAGGCTGCTTGTGAGCTTGCCTGAGGGATATGAATGCTGCACTTGCGCTCAGCCAGCTCGCTCTCGCTCTTCCTCTCTTTAAGGTGTGATCAGCCACTTTTTCTTCCATGGCTTTGGTTTAACTATCTGTTGTTTTATGTTATACCAAGGTAAGTCTGATGTGCAGTAACTGTATTCTACGTGGTTACACATACCTCAAGGGAACTGTTAATATTTCTCCATTTGAACATGCTGGGCATTTCTAGATAAATACATTTCAAGCTTAAAATAACTAGCTCCCTCCATTTCATTATTTTTAAGATGGTGTTGTAGATTGCTGCCTATAAACCCCTTTTTTAAAAACAGGAAATCTACCATGTGTTACTCGTGGTACAGATAAGGTGAGTCTACTGTGAGAAAGCTGTTTTTACATGGCATACAATAATTGCCTTAGAAAATAGTCTAAACTTTTATAGTGATTCAAAAAGTAAATAGCAAATTCCATTAATGGGTTTGAGAAAGTTAGACTTACTTGATACAGTGTTTTAGCAAAATAAATATTTTCTAGACAAAGTTATTTCTATTGTGATACTTATTTTCTTAGAACTATAAATAATTTGATAGATGAGAACACTACATAGGTAATAGTTTGTTCTCTGCTGTAATTTCCTTTTGGGAAAGGATGAGGTTACATGGATGTTTAAATTGACATACAAGCATACATGTCCAGCCAGGCGTGGTAGCTCATGCTTGTAATGCTAGCACTGGGGAGGCTGAGGCAGGAGGATTGCAGCAAGTTCTAGCAGTTTGATCTCTATAGTGAGTGTGAGGCTACTTAGGCAAGTCCTATCTCAAAGAAAATACCTAACAGGCCTGCGTCTCTTGCTCACAGAAGTGACTACAGACTCTGAAGTGTTTTGTGCTCTTGGTGGTTTCATGTCAGCCAGGCATGTGAGAACAAGTTTGCAATGGCTGTAGATGCAAATGGCCAGCTGAATGTTTCTGTAGATTTTAGTTCATAGTAGGGGATGGGGCCCTGTCTGTCCTTTCTTCTTTCCTTTACCTTGTACTTTCATCTTTCCCCAGTTTCCTCAAGTCTGCGCTTCTTTCTTTTCCTCTGAAGGAAAGTTTTAGGGTAGCTCTGTCTCAAACCCCAGACTTAATCAAGAGCTGGCTGACATTTACCTCCTCATCTCTCCCCTTGCTGTCCCCTCCTTGTGGAGGAGACACACTACTCACAGGGATGTGAGTTCTAACACATCTAACTTTCCTTCCTTTCTCTTTCTACTTTACCAGTGAGTATACTCCCACTTCATTTATTTTGAAAAACTCTGCTGAGAATTTGATATAACGGCTTTGTAAAAATAGAAGGTGGTATTTGCTTAGTTTTCTGTATTAGTAGCACCTTTTGTGTAAAAATGTACAGTAAGAGCTTAGCATTGTGCTCCAGAGTCCTCCTACANGGGCGGTGACCACACAAAGAAACCAGTCAGGACATGCTCGTTGCTACAGTCCACCTTTGGCTGGCTCTAACACCTTTCCCCATGGAGACTGAGTCTCACTTGTAGTACTTGCTCACTGGCAAATGCAGGTGATGAAGAAGCATGTGGCCGCTCCTCCATCCATACTGCCCCATTACACGGGATGCTAGAGCTCCCATGACTGGGCTGAACCCAGTCCCTCCACACGCTGGCTGTACCACTTAGCTTATCCCTAGTCCCTAAGCAGTCTTTGGTATGGTAGAGACAGGAACCCTAGTTTGTTGACCAGGCTAGATTTAAACTTATGGGTCCAGCTTCCCAGGACTTTAGGCACAGGTCACCATGCCCATAATCGACTTTTGAAGTTACAGGCCATGTATGGAGTTTATAATTATGTGTTAGAAATTTTCCCTTCTTTTACAAACCAAATTATTTGTGTTAACCTTTTAAATGTACTTTCTTTTTCTGACCCCTCCCATTTTTTTTCTTTTTGATTAGCTTGTCCTTTTATGCCCTGTTACTCTGCCCTAGGACTTACATCTTTATGAAAGAATGGCAAATAAAGTTATTATACTATTTATAAATATTGGTGAATCTCTACCTTGGGAAGAACTCAGAATGTAGTGAATTATAGAAGTANGTGACAGAATATGAAATCAGAATTTAAATCAGATTTATGGAAAGGACACATAAGTTATTCATTCAGTGAGATGAGACACAACATGTCCTCTCAGTTTATAATCTGAGCTAGTGTGATGGGACATGCTTGTGACCCTAGCATTCAGAAGGTGGAGACAGAAGGATCAGATCAAGGTTATCCTCAGCTACCTAGTGAGTTTGAATCCAGCCTGAGCTATATGAGATCCTGTCCCCAAAATCAGTCAAACAAACCAGATTGGAATCTGGAAAGTTGAGTCCTCCGTTTTAAGTTATAGCTTTTAAAATATATGCCGTTATACTAAAAGGCTGCCCTGCAAGTGTCCCTTGAAGTAGTACAGCTAGTAGAGCAGAGTAGGCTGTCCTAGCAGTCAAGTTGCAGAGCTCAGTCTTGATTCTTGTGTGCAGTCAGCACTTTCACAAAGGGGAAGTGTAAAGTGTGGGGTGGTACTTCCTCTCCAGAGTCAGGCTTACTGCAGACATGTCCTGTTAATGAATAATGTGCTGTGGAGTGGTCAACTGACTTAAACTTTATTTTTCAGATGAACCAGAAACTCGAGATGCATGGTGGGCAGAAATCAGACAAGAGATAAAGTCACATGCTAAAGCCTTAGGCTGCCATGCTGTAGTGGGCTACAGCGAGTCAACCAGCATCTGGTAAATGGCTGCTTGGATTTCCTGACGCTGTGATTGGCTTGGCTTGTGAGCTGGGAGAGATGTGATGCACGTCTGAGAAGAGGAGCACGGTTGGGGGGCCAGCTGGGCCTTGAGTGGATCCAATAAGGTTCAAGGTGCCTCCTGAGCACTTGATCTTGTAAACGAGCGAGAGCCTCGGCTTCCCTGTTAAAATGATGAGGATGATATAAACTGTTCTGAGCTTTGAAGGGTTATACAAGTATATAATAACTGGCATGCCCACTTAGTAGTCCTTGGCCTGTATCACTTCAGTTGCTGATTCTGCTGACCTTCCAGAGGGACATTTGAAGGGAGCTCTAGGTGTTTTGTAAATGAATTGCCAGCTGTTTCTGGTTAGTCTTCAGGCAGCCTTAATCCCAGCACTTGGGAGGCATAGGTCTCTCAGTGAGTTCGAGGCCAGCCTGGGCAACAGTGAATTCCAGGCCAGCCAAGAGCTACATAGACCTTCTATAAAGAAAAAAGCAAAGCCACTGTGCTTTCGTTCGTAAGCTAGAATGGGACACTTTTTGCTAGCAAAATACTTCTACCTAACTGCTAAGTTGGGGAGGGGCTTTCGTATTTTGGGTTCTCTTCCTACCTCTCGCCTGCACCATCTCTCCTCTGTGCCCAGAGCCATGCTCTCTGCTGATGGCTTCCTGTCTCCATTTGTCCTTCTGCCCTGGTCATATGTCAGCTGTCTCCCTCTTTGCAGCTAGAATCAGACTTTCTTGTTATTAATCTTCTATTGCCACTTTTGAGTATGTTTTGGACTTGTTGATGGATCTATTGAAACCACTTTAAAAATTTGAAATGATGAAATTTTACTCTCAGATTAGAACCTAATGTTTTCCCACCATTCCCACTTGATCCTTTAGATCCAGTTTTGAGCCTGTTATCTTGGGCACATCTATTTTTCTTTGGTTTTGGTTATGTTACCATCCTTGAACCCCATCTTCATGCCCTTCTAGAAAGTTGATAATTGTGGTAAATAAGAGGCTATTTGCCCCTGTGCTGTCTTACTTCTCCACTCTTACTACTAGATTCTCTGCTCATGTGTTGATCATTACTATCAGAGAAAAGTCATTCACTTGCAGTAAATATGAATATTACTAAGCCATGCTATTTATTATTTTGTGTTCTTTGCTGTTTCAAGCCACATATTCTACTTTTAAACCTTTCTATTACCACAGAATAGATTTTTTTTTCTTTTTTAAGATTTATTTCTTTTACTTTATGTGTAGGAATGTTTTACCTGTATGCATATATATATGCACCTGTATGCACATGATATATATCTGTCTCTTATACACATCTAGATGTGTATAAGAGACAGTATATATATATATATATATATCATGTGTCTGTTGGATGCCCTGGAAGAGGAGTTATGGGTGGTTGTGAGCTACCCTTTGGGTGCTGGGAATCATACCTGGGTCGTCTGCAACAACAAGTACTCTTAACTACTGAGTTATCTCTCCAGCCTCTGTAGTAGCTTTTCTGCTCTTGTTAACTACCAACTTAGTCTAACTGCCCCACCTTGCTCCCTGATAGGAAGTGCTGCCTTGTTTAAGTGCCATATGCTTTTATGTCTGAAGGATTTGATGGTTAAGACATGATTTTTGTCAGAAAATTTACATTCTGTTGGAGAAGTATGGCATCTATGGTACATTTTATTGTTGAGATATCCCAGGATGCTTCAGGATCCCAGAGGACCAGAAGTCTGAAATAGGGTGGGAATATTAATGGAAATGGAATATGAGTGTACTGTCTTTTAAAAGTGTCAGTGATGACTGACACTTGCACTAAGCCATGGAGAATGAACATGAATGACACAAATGGAGAGAAGAGGCGTGTGTGGATTCTGGAGCGTGCACACGCATGTGGAGTGTGCTGGAGGGAAGATTTAGTGTAGCTGAAGACCGTCCTGGTGAATTTAAAGCTGTGTCACTGGCACAAGGACCTGTAGGTCCATCGGATTGACTTCAGAGTCTGGAGACATGTGCCAGAAGCTACTGCTCCCAAACACCTTTGCATTCGAGTCTCATCTGTGCTAATTTTCCTTCCTGTTGCAACCCCTCCCTCCTCTGTCATTGATGGAATTCTCTGAAGCACACTGCGGTGCTGAACGCTGGTTGTCCCTCAGGTGCTCACAGCCTCTCAGCCTTGAATCCTGGGCCCTGTGCCCAGACTTCATGTGGTGGGCTTTGTCTTGCTCTCCGGCTTCTGGACATTTACTCCTTGTTTTCCCTTCTTGTTCCTAATCTGCTACTTGTCTTATTTGCTGTGGGTGCACCCCTCAGTAGCTACATCTGTTATTGCCTATTCTTTTTGCTTTCAAGACAGGCAATTTGTAGTGAAGACTTTAAAAGAATTCCTTTTAAAATAAGTTTTCTGTCATATATATATATGTATATATATATGTATATGTATACATATATACATGCACATATATATGAATGATACACTTTGTTTCATTTAATATATTTTGGGTACTGTTTTAGATACTTTTGTGATCTTCTAATTCAGATTAAACTCTAGCACTATAGATATTTTTCATAGTTGTACTTTTAGTATAATTTTAATAAAGCTTTAGAGACATTTAGAATAATACACTTTGGTAGCTTGTTACTAGATTTACAGTATGAACTATTTAATCTTTCAAGAAGCTATTATTGTTAATTTATCTTTTTTCAATTTTTAATTTGCTGCACTCTTTGCCCTCTGCATTTGATATGTGCTTTGCTTTTTCTTCAGATACTGTCTAACATATGGGACTGTCTGACTTGGACTCAATTTGTCACTCTTGGTATTTTGTGTTTTCTGAAGGTCTATTGTTGGGAATGTTAACCTGTGTTTTTCTCTCTCTCTTTTCTAGTGAAGAAGTCTGTATTTTATCGGCATCTGGCACGGCGGCTGTACTGAACCCTCGGTTTCTGCAGGAAGGCACTGTGGAGGGCTCTTTGGATCAGAGGTTGTCATGGCTTCTTTCCTAAACAGAAGGGAGAGGTTGAGTCTTGAAAGTCTCAGAGCTTGGGAGGGTTTTCTGTGTAATTGGCTGATGGTCGGGGAATGTCACAGCCAGTACCAGGCACTTGGTAATAGATTTGTAGGATTCTGCCCATGTAGTTAGCCTGCAAATAACTATGCAGAGACTTCTTATGAATTATGAAAGNTCAGCCTATAGCTTAGCTTGTTTCTAACTAGCTCTTAGAACTTTAATTAGCCCATTTATATTAAATCTACGTCCTATCATGTGCCATTACTTCTCTTACATCTTGCAACTCTTGTTTCCTCTCCTTGTCTCCTGGTGTCTCTTTCCTTCTTCTTCCCAGAGTCCTCTCTGTCTCTGAAGTCCCACCTAACCTCTTCCTAGTTTTTGGCCATTCAGCTTTTTATTACACCAATTGCAGAAGTACATTTTCACACAGTGTGTGAATATCCCACAACATTCTGTCTCACACATCAGCTTTGGTGTCTGGATGAAGTCCATGTAGGACTAACAGCAGAAGGATTGCAAGTATACACTTTTAATTTTTTTACTTTACTTTCCTTTTTTGTCTCGACCCTACAAACAGAATTTATTTTCATAAATTCCTCTTTCACAAAACAATAAAAGCACTTACTGTATTATGCTAAACTGCTTAAAAGCTTCATGAAAAATGACTTTAATGCATGTGAAATGAAAATGAAAGTGTTAGGTAAGATTAGCTTACTTTTAACTTACTGAATTATTGTAACCTTTAAATTGTTAGCTTTCATAAATGTAAATAATGTCTTCATCAACAGATGAAACTATCCAATGTGTATGTAAATAAATATATTAGAATTATTAGCTTAATATTGGCATCTACTGTGATAAAAATTAATTATATAAATTAAGGAAGAAAGTATAAAAGTCCTCTGTGTTCGAATTAATTATAACTTTGCAAGAAGATATAATGTAGAATGATAAGCTAACATTGGCAAAGAAGAGGGCCTTAGTTAGCATCTTTTGAATGGATATTGGCCATTCTGTATTCTAGGGCCCTCAAAGTNNGGGCCATTGTCCAGGAATTGGACTGTACTATTGAGTGATTTGCCTGAGGCGTAGTGTAACTCCTGGGCTGAGGAGTGAACCAGGGCGTATGCTTGCTGGGCAGGCTACAGTCAGCTATGCCTCAGGGACATCTCCATCTAATTGCGTTCTTGAGTAAGGTAGAAGATCACTGGTGCTTGAATTTAGGATTTTGTTATGTTAGGCAAGTGCTTTGCCACTGAGCTATATCCCCAGTATCTTAGAAACCTAATTTAATAAGTTTTCCAAAATGTCCTGGGTATTTGTTTTGTGCTTTAGAAGGGTATAGCAAATTCTAATAAAATATTTTTAAAATATCTATTATTTGTGTGTGTGTNTGTGTGTGTGTGTGTAGGAGGAGGATTGTGGTTGCACACATGCCATGACATGTGGGTAGTAGTCAGAGGACAACTTGTATGTGTGAGCTCTTTCCTTTCACGCTGTGGGTTCCAGGGTTCAAACTCGGGTGGACAGACTTGGTGGCAACCACCTTTACCTGCCGACTACTCTAGCTAGATTCCTTTCACACCCATAGAATTATTAGTGCATACTAGACCTAATTTGGAGAATATCGGAGAGTAGAAAGAAAAATGATTCCTTTAATCTCAGTATTCAGAAAATGTTCTTTCTGTACTTTTTGTGTTTCAAATGTTTTTATAAATTGTATTGCTCTGATTTTTGTGATTGGTGATTTTGCGGTGGATACTCAAATCCTGTATAGAGTGCTTAATTACAAATGTTTCCACTTAAGTCATCCTCCTGAGTTCAAATAAATGGTAATTCAAACAAGAGATAAGTTTGTGGCTTTGCAGGCTGGTGTGATATCCCAGGTTCAGGCTAAATAGACTTGCATTTGCATCTGTCAGGAGGAGATTATGTTTGCAGGGTAGGTATATTTAGTTACAGCTCTCATAAANCATTTCTAAATAGTCACTCCAGTTTTATAGAAGAGGCTGTGATAGGTTAAATAACTGGTGTGGAGTCATACTGTTTATGAGCTGCTTGAAGTGAACGGGGTGGTTGTGGGTTTATTTGTAATATGTATGCCATATGAAGTAGGTCTTTTGGCCTTTTTGGAATGTTAAAATAGTTACTAGAAATATGGAATCTTAGTGTATATCTTTTTCTAACACTGCTTTTTCTTTTCAAACACTTTTTGTTGTTAAAAATTTCCCATAATTCTTATTTTTNATTCTTTGGTAATTTCACACATTCATTTAGTGTATTCTGGTCATTTTGTCCTCCATTACCATCTCTCATCACCCTCTCACTCACACTGGAACACTTCTTTGCCCCAACAGGTCCCCTCTGCTTCATGTCTTTCGTGTCCCACTGAATTTAATTAGGGTTACTTCGAGGAACGTGGGTTGGAAGTTACTTACTGGAGCACAGACAACATACCAATGACCACTCCACTGGAGACAGTTCCTCTCCTTCCCTCAGCAGCCATTAACTATCTATATCAGTAGCCTCCAGCAGGAGTGGGACCTCAGGATCTCCTCCCTCATGCACAATAGGCTCTTAGTTGTCCCTATTTTGTGCAGATCTTGTGTAGGTAACTACAGCAGCTGTGTGTTCATGGGTAAACTATCATGTCATACCAAGGCAGTGTTTCACAGAACTCCTCCCCAGCCTCCGTGTTCCTAACATCCTTTCCTCCCTTCCTTCAGCAATGTTCCTTGACCATAGTGGGGATGCTTCATTTAGGGCTGAGCGCTCCGCATTGAGCCACTTATTCTCAGCACTTTCACCACATGGGAGTCTCTGCATTAACCACCAACCACTGCAGATAGAAACTTCTCTGAACAAGGCTAAGATCAGTAGTAGTCTATGGATATAATGTAAGTGTTTAGAAGGCAGTTTGACACCGTGTCCATTTAGCAAAACAATAGTAAGTTCCTCAGTAGGGTCTATGACCTCTCCAGCCACAGGCTCCTCACTAGTACTAGGTATGAGTTCTCTCTTGTGAAGTGGACTTCAAATCCAATCAGAAAGCAGTTGGTTACTTACAGTAGTCATGCCACTATTGTACAAGTGAGCACATTTTGCCTGATGTTTCGGTGTTGTAACTCACAGAGTCCACTACTGGGTAACACTTTTCTTCCAGAAGCCTGAATATCACTTAGTACTCTGTGAGCTGATTGGCAGGGTGGAGGTTTGCAGGTCAGTTCTAGCTTGGTATCTATGTGTCCTGCAACCAAAGCATGTGGTGTCTTCCATAATATCTTACCATTCAGTTCCCGTGGGCAACCAAGAGTTGTTTTTCTTTGTGTGTGTGTGTGTGTGTGTGTGTGTGTTTGTATTTACTAACCATTAGGGAAATGCTACCCTTGCTGTCAATCCTTCTGTTTTTGTGATATTCACTCCCCTAATTTTTGCATCAGAAGTCATCTCCATCACGTTATGGCAAATGATCAAACAGGATTAGTATAACATGAGTCTTTTTTCCTTAGAGGACTAGTAATAGCTCTGATTTCATGGTTGCTAGCAATTTATCAGTCACAGCAGTATTCCCACTGATCTGGTGTAAGTTGTATGGGTTTATACACAGATACTATGTATGTAGTATATACTGTTTAAATGTCATAGATACTTAAATGCTCTATGACACTTGTTTGCTATTTTTCTTTTCCTATTTTTAGGGATGGCTAGGTATTGGATCTTGAGTAGAGTGTCTAATTATTTTTTAAATATATTTACATAGGATTGAAGAAAATTTGCCTGTGGGCTGTGGATTCTGCCATATACCATATGATGAACTAAACATGCCGTTTCCAGCTCATCTCACATATTGTTACAACTGCAGGAAACAAAAAGTCCCTGATGTTCTCTTTACAACGATAGACCTGCCCACTGATGCAGTAGTTGTTGGAAAAGGTTGTCTTATTCAGGCAAGGTATGTTTGTGAAAACTGTATCTGGTGTCCCTGAAAAACCATGAGGCACAGAGTCATAAACCCATTGTACAATACCTATCGTATCTTACATGTTTGATCCTGGACCAACTGGGTAATTGTATTTGAACTTTGTATTTAGCCCTTATACAGCTGACAAAAATAGTACTCTCTGTAACACTCAAGAACTTGTTTTAATGTTTCAATTCTGTGTTGTTGGTTGTTTTTGCTTTTCACTCTTCTGGCTCTTTAGCTCTTTTGGTTTGTTGAGGGCCTGCCACCCAGCTCCCAAGTAAATATACATTGAGGCTTATTCTTAAGTATAAATGCCCAGCCTTAGCTTGGCTTGTTTCTAGCCAGCTTTTAACTTCAATTAACTCATCTACCTTTTGCCCTTTTCCTTTTCTTACTTGTGTATATCTTACCTTCACTCTTACTCTGGGTGGCTGGGTGACTGTGGCCCCTCACCTTCTTCACTTGTTCTCTTGCTCTTTCTTCTTTCCCCCTCTATCTATTCTCTCCACCTACCATCCCTGCCTACTCTCTCTCCTGCCTCGCTATTGTTCAGCTCTGTTATAGACCATCAGGTGTTGTAATAGGCAAAGTATCACAGCTTCACAGAGTTAAACAATGCAACATAAAAGAATGCAACAATCTTTGCATCATTAAACAAATGTTCCACAGCATAAACGAATATAACACATCCTAATATTATATTCTACAATTCTGTTGTACAAGCATTTATTATATGTATACATTAACTGTCTACTGTCTTGGAATGTGGCTAAACATCAGCTGCTTTAGAGACCTCTGATATTTTTTGAACAACGTTTTTTTT
>LZPO01087236.1:263789-286576 GCA_001675575.1 Neotoma lepida | reverse complement strand
TTTTTAGAATTGTGTTCTATACTGTTTCTTTCACATGGCACTCAGCTGTTCAGCATTAGAGCAGGATACCCTACAGTGCGACACACTTGCAACAAAGAGCTCTAAATGTCTAGGTCACCAACAGCTGCCAGGTTCCTTGGTCCCTTGGGTGTTTCTGTCTTCACTTTGAAACTTCCTCGGTAGAGAGACACTTGGTCCTTTTCTCCTTGAGACTCCTTTGATTTCAATGTCACACTGAGTCTATCTGAACATGGTGAATGCTCTTCAGTCTGTTGACTCATCCTAATGGGAGCCATGGTTTGGACCCTCTGTCAACTCATAAGTATGTGTGCTCTGTTTATGCCTGTTAGCGCATATTTATAAATCCAGTGTTAACATGCTTCTGAGCTTCAGAGCTACAGATCTCTCTACTTTGAACCCTAATATGATGAGACATAGATATCTCACGTTGAGCTGATGGTCCCCCACTTCCTGCTCATCTCTCTTAAGTAGAGAGTACCCCTATTCATGTCCAGGGAATTGTTGATATTGTCCTCTTAACTTTTACACATCAGCTTAATTCCAAAGTTATGAATTTTGTTCTAAGATATATTTCTATTCTACTTAGTGTTTTTCTCTTCTGTCTTCTGCTTCCCTCTGGGATTATCTCCCCCTCCCTCTTAGTATATATCCTTTAGTATCTTTTGATGATCTGTTGATGAATGTTTGTTTTTGTTTGTCTGAAAATGTGTTTACTTTTATGTTGTAAGTGTTTTCTGAGCACAGTTCCTTTACCACTATCTTCTGGCTGTCATTACTGTTGTTTATGAGTGCTGTGTTGATCTAAGTATGGTCCCTTTGAAGGCTTTCAGTTGCATAATAAGTGCTCAAGTAACTTGTGTACATAAGCTACCATTCCTCTCTGCTATTTATCTGTTCTATATCACATGCAGTTATGAAACCTAAGATTTTAAAAAATTTTATGTGTGTGGGTGTTTTGCCGGCCGGCATATATGTATGTATACACACCATGTGCATACCTGTGCCTGCAGAGACCAGAAGAGGGTGTCAGATCCCTTAGAACTGCAGTTTGAGATGGTTGTGAGCTGCCATGTGGGTGTGCAGATTTGAATTCTGGTTCCCTAGAACAGCAGCCAGTGTTCTTAACTCTGAGCCTTCTTTGCAGCCCTGGAACCTAAGATTTTTAATTGTGTAGTGGTTCTGCTCATTAATTACTTTATTTCTAGAGATTCTGGGGTTTTAAATTTCTATGTAATTGAACTACAACTTTCAGTAAAGACACACCCTAGTGGCAGAAATGGCAAAGCAACAGATTACAGTAGAGCAAATGTATTTGAGACTAATGTTTTACTAAGCATGCTTTTAGGGAGTTTTTTCTTCTTCTCAGACCCACAACATCAAAAGTCCTAAAGAAGTCTTCCACCAAACCAGATCCCCATTTAGACATTTCTTAGGATGGTACCAGGAATACTGTACACTGACAGAATTATTCTCCTTTATAGGTTATGTCGCTTAAAAAAGAAAGCCCAGGCAGAAGCCAATGCCACAGCTATCAGTAATCTCCTGCCATTTATGGAGTATGAAGTCCACACTCAATTGATGAACAAACTCAAACTCAAAGGAATGAATGCTTTGTTTGGACTAAGAATTCAGATCACAGTGGGTGAAAACATGTTGATGGGCTTAGCGGTGAGTTGAGAAGNATTTGTATGTCTTTTATCAGTTCTGTAGCTGTAGAGTCTGTTGTGTGGGATTCAGAGGATTGTGTAAGAAATAGCATAGCCAGATGTGGGGCATCCTTATAATCCAAGAAATAGCATAGCCAGATGTGGTGGTGCATCCTTATAGTCACATAGACATCTGAGGCAGGGATTAGGAAATCAAGGCCTGCCTAGGCCACATAGCAAGGCCCTGTCTCAGAAGAATAAGCAAACAAAAGTAGATTTAGCTAAAGAAACAGACATCCAGCCTTTAATGTTTGGAGACACTTTTGGAAGTGAGTCTGGTGACTGGCTTTACATGGTTTTAAGGGACTGTGATCAGTCTAAAAATTATTATTCCTAGTTTATTGAGTTGAAACCAATGATCTGAACTCTGTTAATATATTTTCATATTTTGGGCTGTTGAAGTTTACAGGATTTTCATTTGTGTGTTGACAGCTTTCAGATTTTAATTCTTAATGCCATATTTTCAAGACATTTCAAGTATTTAACTTATAAAATCTATGAATAATCTAGTCTTTATGCAAATTTTATGCATTATTCTCAAAATGCAAAATTATTTCCTATTTTAGAGCAAGTATGAAATTTTTATTTAATTTTTTACATTTTGAGGGAAGGTTCTTGCTAATAAACACATGCTGGCCTCAAAATCATGATCTTTCTGCTTCACCCTCCTGAGTGCTGTATTTGCAGATGTACACCACCATTCTCAGATGTACATTTTTGTATGTAGGAAATAATTATGTGATTGTGGTGAATTGATTAGTTTTTGGCATTGATGTAACCTAAGGCCTGCTCCAGGTAATGCTCTTGTGTTTCCTAGTGATGCCATTTACAGCCACCTGCCATTTTCTGTGCTGCTGCACTGTGTGCACTGAAGTCTCACCATCTGAAAGCTAGCTTCTGTGATAGCTGACTTGGGAGCCCCTGCTGGGTGTCACTTAAGAGGAGAAGACAGTGCTGCCACAGGCTGGCATTCCAGAGTGACAGGGTCATATGTGCTGTCCGTGGTTTCAAACCCAGGCCCATCTGGTTCTGCAGTTCAAGGCTGTTGTGTGTCACTAGTCAGTGAATGAAGCAAAAGTATTTAGGTGATACTAAGGCTTGGCAGGGCTCATTAGTGGTGGACATGAGGAGCTAAGTTATGGCTATGCTGATTACATTCTGGAAGAGTACTGCATAGGACCAGTTTCAGATGATGTGTAGATGTCATTATAGAGTGTTGAAAAGTTGACAGTTGAAAGATTAAATANACAAATATCCAAAGGTGAAAGAACTGCCTCTCCTATTTCCCATGCTTCCACTTTAATGCTTCTTTTTTTTGCTCTTGTTACTATTTCACATTTATTTGTGTATGTGTGTGCACCCCATGGTGCATAGACCATGGTGCACATGTGGGGACCAAAGGACAACCTGTGGAAGTCACTTCTCTACTTCCACCATGTGGGTTCCATGGATGGAACTCGGGTCATCAAGCTTGGCCAGAGCATGCCTTTCCTTGACATCTTTCCAGGTGTGTTTTTGTTCTTTTTGAGATAAGGTTTCATGGAGCCCAGGTTGGTCTTGGACTTGTTGTGTAGCTGAGGCTGGCCTTGAATTCCCAATGCTCTTGGCTCTACCTCTCAAGAGCTGGGATTCCAGGCATGTGCCTCTACACCCACCTTAATGCTGAGATTTCTTTACAGTTTGCTCTGCTTGTGGTAGCTAAAACACATGCACGAGTCGATTTTATCTTGCTTTATAGTTCCTGTAGTTTTCTAATACTGATAATATACAATGACTGCTGTAGAATGAGAAATTGTAAAATAAATGTGTCAAGTAAATTGTTTGTGTTGGTGGCTGTGGAGTAAGTGGGAGAATGAGATGTAGGATGCGGCTGCTCACATTTCTTCCCTTATCCTTTCTGTCTGTGATTGCAGCTCTTCTCCTCTACCGATGCCCTTCTAAAGGCAGACTGTTTACTTATTGGGGGTCAAACTGTTTTAGTAACTTTTTTCTTTTTGCTAAGGTATATTTGATTTCAAATTATTTTTATGTATGTATATTAGATATTTTGAGACATGATCTCAACAGTATATAGCCCAGACTGGCCTGGAACCCACAATGAAGCGTGCAGACTTATAGAGCATCATATTCTCCTGCCCAAACTGCTCAGATTTCAACTTTTTTCTCATGTAATGAGGCAAAAAGCTTTAAAAGGTATAGTTGGTTACTTCGAGATCTCCTTTCACAGTTGTTTCCCATATACTTAGGAAGCTCGCTGAGTAGAGCAACACCTGTTAGCAGAGTGGTTTTGTATGTTCTTATAGACAAGCCCTGGCCATGTGTCTTTTGTACAGAGTGAAGTGTGCATTCCTAGATAGGGAACTTGAGGCCGTTGTCATTTGATGTTCTGTCTGATTATATCCCTGTTACTTTCATAAGTCGGCCACAGGGGTCTACTTAGCGGCCTTACCAACGCCTGGTGGTATCCAGATTGCTGGGAAAACCCCTAATGACGGCTCCTATGAGCAGCACATCTCCCACATGCAGAAGAAAATAAATGACACAATTGCCAAAAACAAGGAACTGTATGAAATCAATCCTCCGGTAAGTGAATAAAGCCTGCATGGTGAATGTGTCAGTTACTGGTTGGATGCAGTATTTGGAGGATGTCTTACTTTGGACATAAAAATTCTCTGCCTCCCCTACTGTCTTTGCTTACACATCTTCGTTTGGATGTGACTCCTCTGACATCAAATGGACAAAGTGCTGCTCCCCTTCCAAGGTTTGCTTCTTGTCACTTCCTCTGTTTGTTTCCTGAGATACCCATGTGAGTGTGCCTCTAAGTGTCTGTATGTTCACATGCTTGACTTTTGTACACACCCAAAGGTTTTAAACTTTTTTTCTCTTGCCNGTTGTGACCTGTAGAGTAAAACTCCATTACAGCTGTGTTTCTTGACATAGAAAGGTCTCCTTACAATACTAGCCTCTCCTTAAATATTTGTTAAATGGTTGTTATGTAAGTGGTTTAAAATGCTCTTTTTTGGCTGGCTTATTGACTTACATCTGTATTCCCAGCACTTGGGACACTGAAGCGGAACAATTGCTGTGTGTTTGAGGCCAGCCTGGGCTGCAGAGTGAGACCTTTCTTGAGAGAGAAAGGAAACAGATCCTTTTTAGTAAAAAACATTGCTTTGTGGTGAAAGTGCAATAGCAGGGGTGTCTTAGTGACTGCTCCTGCCGTCCTTGCCATAGTCAAGCGCACCAAGCTTGCAGCTGCATCACACTGTTCACACGCTACAGGTGCCTTCAGCCATAGTCTGAATGAAGAGAAATGTGCTGCAGTTACAATGGAACTATCTTTTTATGAATTTCAGATAATAACTACTTCCACAAAAAGGGTGCTGTTTGAGTAATGTTTTAATCATTTTATACATAATTCTAGTTTGGGCTGGTCTTCTAAACTACTGCTCCAGAATTCTCACTTCTCCTATAGCTTTTGTCATGTTCTTGGAGCAAAGTGATAAAGTTGACTGAGGGCTCAGGGATCTGATGGGAACTGTGAAACTCAGTGTGGGAGCCACTGAGCCCTTGGTATCCAACTAGCTTGAATTGGGGCAAACAGTATAAAAATAGGATAAAATATCGCATCAGTGTTTTTATTTTAATTACATGTTGAAAATGTAATGTTTTGAATATAATGAGATAAAATTTTCATTAAAATTAGCTCTGTTTTTTTCTTTATTATCTAGTGTTACTTGCTTTGTGTTTCTGTTGGACAGT
This sequence comes from Neotoma lepida, assembly GCA_001675575.1. Taxonomy (NCBI): domain Eukaryota; kingdom Metazoa; phylum Chordata; class Mammalia; order Rodentia; family Cricetidae; genus Neotoma; species Neotoma lepida. Next base: position 281,090 of record LZPO01087236.1, on the reverse strand, counting down.
GACTTGAAACTAAAAACAATGAAATGGTGATGTCTTACTATATAAATATCTGAAAAATAGTCTTAAAAAGCTCTCATAGCCCTTGCTGAATAAATGTTTGCAGTGTATTGTTTTCATTTTGTAATTATATTTTGGTATTTGAACATGGACTTACAGTGTTGATGCCTTTTGGGTTCCATGAAGCTACACTGGAGCTCCCTGTCGTTTTTGTTTGTTGGTTCCAGTGGTGTCAGCTGCTCTTTCACTGTTTACTGCCTATGTGACGCAGTCCTAATCACCTATTAGAGAGACTTGCCTTCATGTGCTCTGCAGCCACACTGCCTGCCAAGTGTTGCTGAAGTTCATTTACATGTCTGTCTTCCACTATTATGATGTAGTCAGACTTCTGTATCATCCCTCTCATCTGTATTCAATCAGTCTCAGATAGAAAGTACATAAATTAACTGAGCAGGTTCGAGCTCTGTGTCTTGTCATTAGTCTTTAAACAGCATAGTGTATCAATGTTTATACAGCTTCAACTCATGTAGTCTAGCCTGGCCATGTAGCTCAGTGTAGAATCTGTCTCTTATACACATCTAGATGTGTATAAGAGACAGGTGTAGAATACTGGCCTAGCATGTGCTAGGCCTAGATTTGATCTCTATTTCTATAAAATAATTAAAGCACACACATAGCAAATTGTGTGTAAGTTATGTGCAGATTCTATGTCATTTTGTGAAGCCTACTTAAGCACCCACATATTTTAATATCCATGGGGTCCTAGAACCACTACCCTGTGAATACTGAGGGATGGCTATAAGAGCCCTTGAAGACATACTTAATAAGAATACAAATTAAGTTACTTTACCCAGTGAACACTGAGTTGCTCTTCGTTTCACACAACTTAGGTTTTTGAGGAAGAAGAAAATCTGTTATGATTTTAAAAATTTCAACAGGTATGGATTTTATTCCAGTATGTCTTTCTTACTTCAGATACTAAGTATATTAATTGTCTTTATTTTTAGAAATTGTTTGACAAAGTTGATACCCAGGGTTGATTACCATGCCACTGTTCACATTTTAAATTTTGTATAGCAATCATTCTATACCCACCTTTCAATATGTTAATATTAAACTATAGATTTTATTATATATATATATATATAAAAAACACACACATATATATGGGGGGGGCAGCAGTATGTGCATGTACTTGCAGAGGCCAGAGAGGGTGTTGGATTCCCTGGAGCTGGAGTTACAGGTGATTATTAGCTACTTGACAAAGGTGATTGAAGCCTGATCCTAATTAGTCTTATCAAATAAAACCAGGAATCAGACATTAGGGTAAAAACTGATAGATCAGAGAAGCAAAGGATCAGCCACAGTTACTTCTTAGCTCTCTGAATCCTCAGACTGAATAGGGGGTGCTGAGATCCTGTCTCCACCCAACTTATATTCCCTTCCGATTGTGCTGGGATTAAAGGTGTGAGCCAACACTGCCTGGCCTCTCTGGTTAACTAGTGGCTAGCTAGCTCAGCCCTCTGATCTCCAGGCAAGCTTTATCTGTTAGAACACAAAATATCACACATTTCCCCCTTTGTGTCTAAAGAAAAAGTGCTAACTAACATAGAAAAACTATATACAATAATTACAATAACTATATATAAATATATACAGGCAATAATTACATTAACAATGTCTAGTCCATTAGCATTTGACAAATTCAGAGAAAATACTCCATNATCTATCCTATTTTGGTGAGTCCAAAGTGTTGTACCTAATTCACTTTCTATCCTAATTTGTATTACCAACCCAAAACTATCTTTATTGTCTCTCAACCTTATACATTTTACACCTCTTTAATGAGTTTCTTTTCTGAGTCTGGTAACAAGGAAAACTATCTAGTCTTCAACTCCATCAGAGACCTGAGAAGGATATAATATTACCTGAATAAACAGGAAGTGTAGAGCAGCCTGATGTNTCTGTCATTAGGTAACATTTCATCCTTTTGGGGTCTTTGATGGAGTTGAAGACTGAATAGTTATGATTATAGTTTTCCTTAGTTATAATAGAAAGTAAATTAGACACAAAACTTTAGACTCGCCAAGATAAGATCGGTAATTATTTCCTCTAATTTTGCTAAATACAAATGGATTAGATAGTGTTAGTGTAATTCTCACTTAATTTTTTGTTGTATATAATTTTACTATGTTNAAGTTAAAACCTTCCTTTTTAATTAGACAAAAAGGGGAAATGCTGTGGAATAATCCTCTTGTACACTGTAAAGATTTGTCACTTGAATTGGTTCAATGAAACACTGATTGGCCAGTAGCCAGGCAGGAAGTGTAGGTGACGAGACCAAACTAAGAATGCTGGGAAGAGGAAGGGTGGAGTCAGGAGTCACCAGCCAGATGCAGAGGAAGCAAGATGAGAATGCTGCACTGAGAAAAGGTACCAAGCCACGTGGGTAAACATAGATAAGAATTATGGGTTAATTTAAGTATAAGAGCTAGTTAGTAACAAGCCTGAGCTACTGGCCGAGCATTGGTGATTAATATAAGCCTCTGCATGATAATTTGAAAGCAGCTGCCTAGTATTTGGGAGTTGCTGACGGGACATAAACTTACATTTACAGGTGTTGGGGTCCTTTGCAAGGGAAGTGTGTGCTCTTAATCACCAGAATGTCTCTCTAGCCACTTAATACTAAAATAGAAATGTGGATCAGTGTTCCTTCTCTTAGGAAGATAACCCTAGCTGACTGTTCTTATTGGATTAATTTTGCTGAATAAATTGAAAATATTTTGATGTTCAAGTTTTATTAAGATAATATATGGTATCACAGTAAGAGAAACTTTTAAAATAATAGTAGTAGTGGTAAAACCTAACACGTGAGAATTGAATATACCAAATACCAAAATGTTACCATTTAGTAGCGAACAGAGGCAGTCACAGAATTCAAAACACACAGTCACAAAAGGAAGTGTCTTGTATTTAGTGGGGAAAAAAAAAATAACCTACCAGAACCGCTGCATTACATGGGCTCCTCATTTAGTTTGTAGCTGAAGAGTTGCATCCTTTTCTGGTTTTTGTTCTTTATAATGCACATCCTTTCAGATGTGTACAGGGCAGGTTCTATGTGTAATGTGAACGTGTGTGACAGTACTCCACAGGTGGCTTTGAACTACATTGCTTGCCTTTTTTCTTAGGCACACACAAGCAGTGAACATTTAACATTATATTTTGGAAAACCTCTGTTATAACCCTCGTTTTTATAAAGGAGATTCCTGGTACATCAGTAGCAAGCAGACTTTGCCTTTTGTGCTCACACACTGCAGCCCAGGTCATCGGCTGTTTAAAACACACACATCCGTGCAGGATGTTATCATCATACACTGATTGTAGAAGATCAGTTTTGTTGCTATTGAAGGTTATTTAACATGATAAATTGTATAGCTTGTACATGCATTTGTATATGTCCGTATTGTCATATACACATACATTTCTTATTCTTCACATTTAACTGTGGTAAAGCTTTGAAAGATTGCTACTGGATAAGAAAGGCTATGAAAGAGTAGTTAAATCTTTATATAGCCAATTGTACTTTGGAATTCTTCATAGAAAAGACATACAGTATGTAGAGATACTTGTAGCCTGGAGGAGTTCCCTGTCTGTGCACTAGATGTCAGCTTGACCTTCTTATGCCTTTGGCAGTTAACCTGCTTTTGTAGATGCCTATTAATGTAAAATTTAAAAACCAAACAGAAAACTTCAGCCTCCATAATTCCATGTCTTTCAGGAGGTACCAGAAGAGATTCTAGGATCACCCATCCCAGAACCTAGACAGCGCTCAAGACTTTTAAGATCGCAATCAGAAAGTTCTGATGAAGTTACAGAATTAGACCTTTCACATGGGAAAAAAGACGCATTTGTTTTAGAGGTAAGACTGCATTGGAATAATGTCCTAAAAGTTTGAGAGAGATAGTTTATAATTTATAATTTATCCCNTAAGTCATACAAGTATCAGGGAAATTGTAGAAATTACAGGCATGAAGATAGCACTGGGTACCTGATGTTGTATGGTAATAGCTCTGAAGCCACCTGGGTTGAAATAATAGTAAAAGGCAAGTTGAGCAACCCTCATCAAAGATCTAAAATCTGAACTGCCCAGAAATTCCAAATTTTGGGGCTGGGGGTATAGCTCATTTGGTAGCATGTTTGCCTAGCATTCCTGAGGCCTTGTGCATGATCCCCAGCACCATGTAAACTGGACATGGTGTTTAAGTTTGTAATCCTGGCACTCCAGACTAGATGGTGAGTTTAAGGCCAGCTGGAACTACATGAGACCCTGTCCCCCTACCCCCTGCCCCCCTAAAAGGAAAAAAAAAAACATTAGAAAGTTCATTTTAAAAGTTTTGGATTTTGGAGCATTTTAGTCTTTGGAGTTTAGGAGTANGGATGTTAAACTCTTTAAATCTGTGTGGATGTCAGAGTCTGGAACACTGGGATCTGGAGGGTTTGGGTCCCAGCATTCTGGGGAAAGGACACTCACCTGTAATAGTAAACATCTGGAGTTAGTCACCTTTGTCAACTTGAATGTCTGAATCAGAAAACAAACCGTTTTTTAACACAGTGTAATTACCACTTTTTATGATTGTATTTGTGAGTATTGCTAATGCAGTGTGTAATAGTCTCATTGAATACTGAGTGCTGTGTGTTCTTGTTGAGTGCAGGAGATACTTTGACAGTCTTTATTAAAAGACACTTAGACACTTGAGTAGCCATGGACTGGTGCTCAGCAGTTCACTGTTCTCAGATCAGTGCCTCTTGCCCTGCCCTGAGACTAGCTTTCAGAGAGACAGGAGATCTCTTTACTATAGAATGGAAGGAAATGAATGACTGTGAAAAATACTAGGAAGTAGAGTCTGGTGCTTTTACCCCAGTGACTCTGGAAGCTGTAGTACAATTGTGTTGGGATGAGAGTCCCAAACAGAACAGTGCCTTTGACCATCCTAAGGATGTCCTTCATGAGAGACGAGCAATGAAAGTGAGATAAAAGGTTTTTTTTTATTACTTTGTTTTTCATTCATGTGTATGTAGGTGAAAGTTTTGTCTGGGTCCCGCCAGGACCCACGCGGTCCAGCCCACCCAGCGGTCCCGCAGCCACTTATAAATTAATAACTCAAAAGCTTATATTAATTACAACTGCTTGGCCATTAGCTCAGGCATATTACTGACTAGCTCTTATACTTAAATTCAGCCCATTTTTATTAATCTGTGTTTTGCCACGTATTCTGTGGCTTTACCCGTCTACAGGCATGTTGTTCCTTCCTCGGCGGCTGGCGTCTCCTGACTCAGCCTTTCTCTTCCCAGAATTTTCCTTGTTTGTTTATCCCGCCTATACTTCCTGCCTGGCTACTGGCCAATCAGCATTTTATTTATCAATCAGAGCAACACGTATTCACAGCATACAGAACAGTATCTCCATCATGTGTATGTGTGTGCACCTTCATGAGTTTTTGCAGGTGCCCCCTGAAGACAGAGAGATCTGGAGTTACAGGAACTTGTTATAAACCACCCAGCATGGGTGCTGTCTCTTATACACATCTAGATGTGTATAAGAGACAGCCTCTGGACCCTGAGATGAGTTTCCATTTGCAGAAGTAGTAGTCTGGCCGGGCGGTGGTGGCTCACGCCTTTAATCCCAGCACTCGGGAGGCAGAGGCAGGCGGATCTCTGTGAGTTCGAGGCCAGCCTGGGCTACCGTGTGAGTTCCAGGAAAGGCACCAAAGCTACACAGAGAAACCCTGTCTCGAAACCTCCCCCCCCCCAAAAAAAAAAGAACTAGTAGTCTGTTCTCNATTGTTCTGCAGTTTGAGATGGGGAAAGGGGGGAGGTCAGTAGAGAAGCAGTGTGGTTCAAGGAGGTCAGAGGCTCTGAGGCTGTGAAAGTTACATGGCCAGCGCTTCCTGGAGTTTGCAAGAAACCGGAATTGCTAGAACTCTACTTTAGATCTAGGAAAAGAGAATTTCGATGTCGGGCCTTAAAAATGTTTTAACAAGCTCTCTAGGTGTCTAAGCATCACTTGAATTTTGATTCAGAGTGCTGGTATCCTGGTTGGGCAGAGGCACACAAGAAAAAGTGCTTCCAGTGTAGGCAGAAGATGAAGGCAAGGTACAGATTCAGTAAGAGGGGGAGGAGATGGGGAATGCTTGTGATCCTGCTTGTGTAGTGTTTGGGGAATCATGGCTTGAGGTGTGGCCATGACTGGGCAGCTAAGCTGAAGTAGAGGTGAACATGGCTATGGGCTNTTGTGATGTAAGAGCACTATGGTTTTATTTAGGCCTGTTTATATTATATATGGTGTGTTACAATAAGTATTTTGAAAAGTCTACATAAGCATAACCTCAGTCTACTTTAATATATAAGAGATTTCACTTACAAGTATTTGAAGTTGTTACTGTGGAGAAACTGCTGATACTAGAATTTATTTATGTTATATTTTTATTTATTGTTCATGTGCATGTATCTCTCTCTGTGTGTCTATGAGCATATGTGTGAGTGTCTGCCGAGACAAGAAGAGGGTATCTTAGTTACTTTCTATTACTGTGAAGAGACACCATGACCAAGGCAACTTGTAGAAGAAAAGAGTTTATTGAGGCTATGGTTCCAGAGGTTAAGAGCCCATGATAATCATGACAGGGAGCACTCAGCAGCAGGCAGGTTGGTGTGGTGATGGAGTAGTAGTTGGAAGCTTTCATCCTTATCTCTAAGTAGGAGGCAGAGAGAGCTAAGTGGGAATGTCATGGGCTTTTGAAACCTCAAAGCCTGCCCCAAATGACACACCTCCTCCAACAAGGCCACACCTCCTAATCCTTCCCAAGCAGTTCCACCATCTGGAAAGCAGGTATTCAGATATGTGAGCCTGTGAGGGCTATTCTCATTCAGACCACCACAGGGGCACTGCATTACTAAGGCTGCCATTTCAGGCTGTTGTGAGTGTCTCTGTTGAGGACCTCAGAAGAGCAGCAAGCTCTTTTAACTCTGAGCCATTATCTCCAGCCCTCTTGTTAAATGCATTGGCAGGAGAAATGGCTCTGTGTTTTCTTAGTTCTTAAATCTTCTGCCTTTCAAATAATGAAAGTAATTTTAAGGAATCAGGACAACTTCCATGTTTAGTGGTTATATGGTAGTTTTTATCTTTCTGTTTCTAGATCCAAAACACTGATGGCATGTCATTTAGTGGTTTTATCTTTCTGTTTCCAGATCGATGACACTGATGCCATGGAAGATGTGCACTCCCTCCTTACTGATGTTCCCCCTCCTTCAGGTATGCAGCAAGCTAGCTCTAAGATTAAGCCTGTATGCATCAATGCTCTGGTTCCTATTTGTGAGAGGGCTAGCTTTCTTTTTAGTACTTAGTAGTTCAGCAATGTATTGTTTTTGAAATGGGGTCTCATGTATCTCAGGCTGGCATTGAACTCAATATGTAGTCAAAAGTAATGAAAGTTTTATATTTAGATTTGATTGTTGAGAACCATCATTTCTAAAACCATAATCAGTAAAATATCACATTTTAATTATAATTTGTTTTGGCAGGTTTTTATAGTTGTAATACAGAAATTATGCCTGGCATAAATAATTGGACATCAGAAATACAGGTAAACCATTTTATTAATTTGAAACAAATACCATATACATTATAAGTAAGTTTCACTTAAATACCTATTCTTTTTGACCCCAAGTAGCAATTACAAACACTATCCTTTTAAATTTCATTAGTTCTTCATTATTTGCCAGTTTTATCAATTTATTATACTTTTAGGAAAAAATAACAAGATGTTGTGTTGTTGTATCTCCTGCCTCTAGATGTTCACATCAGTAAGAGTGGTCAGACTGAGCAGCCTCAACCTGACTAACCAAGCTCTCAATAAGAACTTTAATGGCCTGTGTGAGAACTTGCTCAAGGTAGGAGCCTGCCATTCAGAACCCAGGCAGGTTAACTGGACCAATCTCCTTTGTCCCTCGTGCCTCACGTGCCCAGGATATGCTGTTTCTGTGACCTGTCGGTCTCACCTGTGCCACAGTGAGGCACTAGCTTGTCCTCACTCTCCTAAGAGACAGTGTTATGAAAGAGGCTATTTAATTTATAGCTTAACTTCCATAAAAATCTAGTACATCTGTAGAATGGTTTTAAGAGCATGAGTTATTGGCAAACATTAAACCTTTATTGGTGCGTGTTCTTTGCATAGAGTGGTGGGTTTCATAAAGTTGTGTTAGTTCATTGTGTTGTATGCTGTGACTGGGCTCCCCTTAGTCTCCCTCCTTCCAAGATAGTCCTGCCTGTTCCTTCATGTCCTCTGTGTTTATGTGATCATATACTACAAGCACTGAAACCTTCCTGACACCAGTCACTGACACGGTACTCTCAAAGAGAAGGCGCCAGTTTGCTTTCCTTTCTTGGTTTTCACCTTTGTGATGTAATGTCCATGGACAGAATTAACTCCGTGAATTAAGTCACCAGTCCTCTCTCTTTTATGCAGAGTTTATATTTCAAACTCCGGTCCATGACCCCCTGCTGCCTGTGCCATGTGAACTTTACAGTGTCTCTACCTGAAGACGAGTTAATCCAGGTAATGAAGGTGCCATTGATTGTAGAAGAGGCTTCTAGCCCTTTCTGATCTGTTTTAGTTTAATGTTACATAATTAACTAACCACAATACAATGTTTTAACTCAGACTGTCTGAAGTTGTATATTAGCATGCATCAGGATGTGTATTTAATGTTCTTATTGCTGGTTATCTACAGGGGATTCACATGTGTCCTCCCACTGAGGACACAGTAAACAGAATGGGGCTCATTGTTCATAACTTTAACAGTTCCTGACTTTCAGAGAAGGCTCTTTTGGAAATGTCTAGGTTTAGCTATATACATTGCACATGTGAGTTTCCATAGAATTTTAGTTAAGAGTCTTAATCAGGAAGGGCAAACTAGTAAGTTGATACAGATTGTCCCATGGTGCTGAAAGCAAATTGTAAGAAATTTAATTTTATTAGTGATTGTTTTACTAGTCATGATTTTTTTTTTTTATAATTCTAGGTTACAGTCACAGCAGTTGCAATAACTTTTGATAAAAACCAGGCCTTACAGACCACAAAAGCCCATGTCGAAAAGTCACTACAGAGAGGTAAATTTTGATGTCTGTTGCAGCTGTATGCTAGGTTGAAAACTGGAGCAGTAGGTGGCTGCTGAATAACTGGTGTGTGTTTGCCTCTCAAGCCTCTACAGATAACGAAGAGCTGCTGCAGTTCCCGCTGGAGCTCTGCTCAGACTCACTGCCTTCTCATGCTTTCCCAGCGACTAAAGGTTGGTCCCACAGGATGCTAATGGCATGGGAGTTTCTTGCTCCTCTCTGTCTCCTCACTAGAGTCAGNTGAGGAGTCTGTCTTTCATCTGTCATTGTGTCTTTTCCATATGCATAAATGGGGGAAGTAATGTTCTTTCTTTACTTTGTGAAGAGATTATAAACTGTGAAGGTCATTTTTCTTATGTTCCATTCTTATACCTCAGTTCTAAGTTTTACTTTTGAAGATTTGAATTTCCCAGTGTAAATATTTATATATAGTGTATTTGGTATTTTATCTGGTTAGTTTTCTTCTAAGAGAGGTTTTTAAACATTTTGGATTTTCATAGACTCTCCTGGGCATGCTCAGGTTAGCCATGAATGTTTCCATCTTTTACACCATGGCTATAATTGAAGGACATTGTTTTTATAAGAAACAAGAGTTTTTCTTTTTCTTTTTTTTTGGATTTTCGAGACAGGGTTTCTCTGTGTAGCTTTGGCGCCTTTCCTGGAACTCACTCGGTAGCCCAGGCTGGCCTCGAACTCACAGAGATCCGCCTGCCTCTGGCTCCCAAGTGCTGGGATTAAAGGCATGCGCCACCACCGCCCNGCCAGATAGTTTTTCAAATACAAAATAATTTCCCATTAATGGGAAAACTCACTTGATTTCTACAGTCTGTAGAAAAGAATGGGAGGATTTTTTAAAAAATTTTTTGTTTTAGTATAATTTTTATTTTAACTTTTCAAAACTGTTGTGTGTCTAATCTTAAATTACACATTCAGTAAATGTAGTTTGTATTTTTCCCTAAAGTTTTTAAGTGAAAAATGATTCATTTGTTACTTAACATAAAATCAGTTACTATAATCATAACACTTGAAATTGTTCCTATCTATGAATACTTGTATTTGAAAACAAATTATATATAAAACAGAATATGTGTGTATGTGTGTGTGTGTGTGTGTGTTCACTAAATCAGTCAGTGCAAAGCCTGTCTCTCCATGCAGGAGTATATATTTACCATAGATTTGAAGAGATAAGCGATGGTCAGATTCTGAACTTTCTCACCTGGTAGCTTTGGTCATCTTCCTTATGCCACCAACTCCACTCCAGTTTAGGACTTGTACAGAAACTCTCAGCACTCCTTGACATCCTTGGAAGAAGGAAGGGGAAATCCAGTTCAGAAGTGTGTGCGTTCAGATCTGAGTAAACACGGTTTCTAGAGAAGAAAACATTATTGTTAAGAATCTTCTTGAAGGGCCTGACGACATGGCTCATAGGTTAAGGGCGTTTAACCTCTTGCAAAGGATCAGGTCTGATTCCCAGCACCCACACCATGGCAGCTCACAACTAACTGTCTATAGCTAGTTTTAGGGGATCTGATGCCCTCTTCTGGCCTCTTTGGTTATCAGGTACACATACTCAGCATAGACATACATGCAGGTGGAACACTCGCACACATAAAATAAGTAAGTCTTAAAAAATTCTTCCTTGAGCTCCTTAGGGGCCACTCTTTTCGGGGATGAAAGAGAAACCTCTGTAATGAGAAACCACCCCTAAAACCTAGTCAAGAAAGGTCTGATCTGTTGCTAATTTACAAGAGTCTATGTTTGGAGTCGGGTGCACATCAGCTGAATTTTAACCATGTTGTCATTGCTGACCAGATGTAGCAGTCGATCAGAATGAGCTTGTATGTTTGCTTTATCCATNCTGATGGCTTCCAAAATGTTGCAGAGTCAATTACAAGTACTGTGTCTGTGGTCAGTATTATGAAATGATACTTTGCGAACTAAAGAACAAAAGAAAGAAACCTTTGGATAGAATGTCTTTTTTGTGAACTGCCAAAAGTGTTTACAGCTTATTTTAAAAGGCAGCACGAGAGGCCTGAGGTGGAGAGCAAGTGGCAGAAAAAGCAGCTGAAATGCCTGCAGTGTTGCCGCTGAGCAGGTGTGCAAGCCGACTGACTGTGGACCTCTGTCAGCCTCAGCTTCTCATGTCAACAATCTGAAAACTTTTATATTTCCTTCTAGCCTTCAAGTTTTAAAAATTCCTTCAGTTTCTATGTTTTGTGGATCTATGATTGTTAGCATGTTTGTGTTGGAGTGGTTCAAGCCTTTAATCCCAGCACTTGGGAGGCAGAGGCAGGCCAATCTCTTGAGTTCGAGGCTAGCTTAGTCTACAGGACAGCCAGGGCTACACAGAGAAAACCCTGTCTTGGGGAAGAAATAAATAAATCAAAAGGTGAATTCATGCCTGAGGCCAGAGAGTTTCCGTAATTACCAGTGTTTCCAAGAAACTCCAGTCAGTTAAACCAGCATTTCCTCTCATTTCCTCTCTTAAGTCGTAAGTCTTTTCAGCGCAGCCTCTGGATGGGCGGTGCTGACAAGAGAGTGTGTAGTGAGATCTTCAACTCCATGGTTACAACGTTGGCTTTCTGATAGCACTTGAGAAAGGGTTGCCAGAGTTGGAAAACCATTGAGCCACACCACACCAACTTCTCTACCATCCTAATATCAGAACCATTTTTCCTACTAATGTACGTAAAATTGTGTGCCACCCAGTGCTCCATGCAGAACACCTGTGGTTTCCTGGAGCATGAGCACCTCCAGTGAGTACTTAGAGTGTATCTATCCCTTTCACACAGTTGTGTAGGTTCTGGTTTGTGTTGCATGTAAATATTGTCTTTACCTCCTCCATCTTTTCAGGACATGGGTTAAAAATGCCTTTAAAAATTATTTCAAGATAATTTGGAAGATTTGAGGGTAAGGTGGGTTATAAAAGGTCTGAAGACTATACGAGTGGTCTTACAACATGAGTGGAGTGTGTATGTGCTGTAACATAACAAAGTGTTGACTAGAAATAGAAAGTATGTGAAAACCAAGTTTAGCAGTGTAGAGGAAGGCAGGACGGTTAGGAAGAGTACCCAGGGACTAGCTGCTCCCTCAGACATTGACTTCTACCTACCATTCATGTTCTCAAAAGGAGGGAAGGGGGAAGGGGATTTGTTACTTGTTTATCTCTTTTTATGTTGACAGGGAGAGTAGCTTGGAGAGCCAAGAATAATATGTTTATTAACAATTGCATGTCTACTTTTAGATAAGCCTCTCATTATTTTCTTGCTATCAACAAGAGTGAATGTCATGGACTGCTTTCATTACATGTGTCCATCCTAATTCATCTTATAGAGTAAACCGGACACTGAATGTCTAGCCATAGTCACATTGTCCATTTCATGAGGATTTTGGTGGTGTTTTTCAAAGTAACAAAAGTTTATTGGTCTCAGATTTGTGGTTGACTCAGTGTCACCTTGATAGTTAGATTTGTTTGCTGTGAAATGTTAGAAGGTACTGATTTCAGTCATTTCTTAAAGAATATCATGTGAAGGCTGTCAGAATTTTAGGAGGAACATAGATGGTGTGGTATCACCATACAGCTTTTCTTAACTTCTAACCAGTCTTATTAATAAACACGCGGAACAAGAAATAAGGGTGAAAATCTGACAGAGATCAGAGGAATTAGGAGCAAGCCACCACTCACCAACGCTGCCTCTACTTCCCAGGATTGAAGCGGAGGAAAGAGCGAGACTTCCAGTCTACCCTGGCTTTTTATGCCTGTCCATCTGCTAACTAATTTCCCATCCTCCTAAGCTACATCACTTCCTGTCTTGTCTGCATGGATCTTCAGAACTCTAAGGTTGATGCTGGGATTAAAGGCNTGTGCCACCACCTCCTACTTCTAGTTCCCCATGTGACCTTGGAGTCACAGAGAACCAAATGGATTAAGGGCGTGTGCTAACTTGCATGGCTATTGTTTTTCTACTAGTGGCTGGCAGCCCCGTTTTTCCTCTGACCCTCAGATAAATTTTATTAGGGAAGACAAATAAAGTATCACCACATTAGGAGGCCGTGCTGTAAGAAAGCATGGATAGCACAAATTCTACACTATCATAATGGTTTAGCCTCATCAGTATACACACTTCAGGCTTTTTTTCTGCATTTTTTAAAGGTACTTTAAAATGATACCTATAGAAAAAAGGGAGAGAGATAAATATAGTAAAAATGTAGAATCTAAGTAAAGATATTCTGGCTAAAAATTTTAAAATGAGATTTTTTTTTCTCATAGAATGGATGAGCTCAATAATTTTGTACTTTAATGTTTGTAAAAGATTATCACTACTTTAAAATCTGAAGTTATCAAAAAAAAAAAGCCAGGCAATGGTGGCGCATGCCTTTAATCCCAGCACTTGGGAGGCAGAGGCAAGAGGATCTCTGTGAGTTCCAGGGTAGCCTGGGCTACACAGAGAGACCCTGTCTCAAAAAAAAACAAAAAAACAGAAAAACAACAAAAAAATCTGAAGACATAAATCTTGAGATATTTGTTACAGTGATGGACTTAAACAACTATAAACCATGTACTACTTTAAATATATCTCATATATGTTATAAATCTAATGTAGGGGTTGGGGATTTAGCTCAGTGGTAGAGCAGCCTGGGTTCAATCCTCAGTGCTGGAAAAAAAAGACAAAATCTAATCTATTATAGAATGATAGTTTCATTTGGATATTAACAGTTTAATACTGTCAAAAAGTTTCATTAGGATAACTTTGTTTTTCTTAGTTAAAAGTACAGATAAGGACCTTTCTATGCCTTCGTTTCCTGTCTCTCTGCTGCTTTGTGCTTGCTGAGTCCTTCCTGCTCAGTGGCAGGTGCTGTACCCTGCAGGGCAGGGAGCTCTGTTTAATCAGTCATTAACTATGGTAGCCAGCAGGATAATCTGTACACATTAGCTTTTATTTTTCCTACAAATAAATGTTTCTGAATTCTTAGCTGTATAGTAGGTATCTATACTATTACAAATACCTTTATATAGTAGTAATCTCTTGTATATCTGCTGAATCTCACTTTGACATTATGATTAAAATAGTGACAGCAATAAAAAGAATCTGTAAATAGTCTTCATATAGTTGGATGGCCAAAGCAGTGGCAGGCAAGAGAAGCTATCAGGATAGAGAATGAAGAATGTGAAAACTAAAGAGAGGCAAACCAGGTGTAACCCCAGAACTTGAGAGGCTGAGGCAGGCCAGCCTGGGATGTTAGAGTATGAGACCCTTTCTCAAAAACAAACAAAGGAGTGAAACAAAATCTAAAGAGAGGTCCAAATGTCTAGCTCGTTCAAGAGATGGGCTAGCAGGAAGGGACTTGTCAATGAAAGCGGGGATAGGGAGCTTTCCCTCTGTCTTCTGGGTGTGTGAGGACAGTGAGATGCAGAAGAGGTCAAGGAGTGCAAAGCAAAGAAAAAGACCTAGACTGTTAAGGAGAGAGNTAACAGTATTCTGAAGAGAAGCCATAAAGCATAGTCCTAAGAAGAATAGATGCCCAGAAGTGGGTGCAAGACTGTGAGAGGGAATTCAGAAAGAAGAAAGCAGTGTAGGATGTTTGTCTTTAGTTGGAGTGTGTGACCCATATGGAAGTTCATTATATGTTATTGAATGTGTACATTACTGATGTCTTACTTTTGGTTTTCCATTATAAAATATTCAAATTAAAGCTGTTATTTTTATCTTTAATGCCTTAATTTACAACTCTTATATAGCAATTACTTTATCAGTTCATCCACATCTAAGTAGTATTATGGATAAGTTTATATCTATCTTTAGATTCATCATTAACTTAGTTATTAAGCCACCTTTTTATATATAAAGTATATCTAATCATTTATTATATTGATAAAAATGCCTGAAAGAATGTAAAAACTCAGTTGCCATCATAGTAACTTAAAACTTTGAATGTTTAAATGAGAAAATAATAAAAATTAAAGTCACTGGGCTACAAGAGAGTATTATTTTTTACTTTTACTCTACAAGAGAGTATTTTTTGTAGTAATTTTTAAGACAATTTTTAAAAAGATGTTCACTCTAAAAAATTATAGTAAAGATGATTGATATGTTGTAATGATGAGACATAAAAAGTCACTGGAGTTTGTGTTCTAGTGGTCTTTGTCCAGTGTGTGTTGCTCACCAGAAAACAACGTGACTTGAAAGCCTAGAAACTTAGTGGATCTAAGTTTCTGGAGGCTAAGAAGGCCTGCATCAGGTTCTGGCAACTTGGAGGGGCCTTCTTGCTGCATTGTAGTGTGGAGGAAAGACCAAACTGACCCTTTACAGTGGTACCCATTTCACTGGAGGATGGAGCCGTCTGGCCTAACCAGCTGTAATACTGTTCTCATGGCAACAGAATATCAACATATACCTCAGAGGAGCTACAGTTGACAGATGCTTTTGTCATTGGCTATGACAGACTACTGAGAAGAACTTTAGAAGCATGTGAGAGGAGGGAGGAAGAAGCCTGGCCACTTCTGCTGTTATTTTGGTCATTTATATACTCATTTCTGCTAGCCCATTCTTAACCTGAGTTTGTTTTATTCTCCATATTTGTGGACATAGGGCTTACTAAGTATTGTTAGAGTAAGCTAAGAGAGTAATTTGTAACTGTATTTGCTTTGTCTGGTTAGATTTATTTCTCTGGGAGTGACAGAGTTATCACTTAATGATACCTTTTTGTTTTGTTTTTAGTTTGCTAACATGATTGTGCTGTGCTATGTAGCCCTGGCTGATCTGGTACTTGTTATGTAGCCCAAACTAGCTGTAGATATTAGTAGTCCTCCTGACCCAGACTCCTAGGATAAAGGCATGCACCACATGTCCAACGATGATGACTTCCTTAAAGAATCAGGGCTAGTGTGATGACTCAGTGGGGAAGAGTGCTTGCCACCAGCTCTGGACCAACCTGAGTTCCATCCCTAGGTCTCATAAGATTGAAGAAGGAAGCATGCCCTCTGCAGGCTGTTCCTTACCTGCTCACATGGGCAGGTGCACACACGCACACACACACACACACACACACACACTCACAGAGAGAGAGGGGTAGAGGAGGAGAGGAGAGAGAGAGAGAGAGGAGAAGAGAGAGAGAGAGAAATTGTAAAGCACGGACTGCTGTGTGTCTTGATAACAGCTCTGCAGATGGAGTTGGGCTCTCACATGAGAACTTTGTCTCACTCCTCCATGTAGATGCTCAGAGGACAGAATGAAATCCGTTTAGGANTGACCTGGAGATTGCTTATTGTTTTATTGTTAATTAGTTACCAGTGTGTCGATGAGCCACACTGCAAACAGTTGTAGTGCCTTCTTGTTTGAGAGCCTGTCACCTGGAAAACCAGACTATATTGAGAAGGAGCCAAGAGTCTGAGGACTTTGGTGTCTCAGGTGTGCAAATTGGACTGAGGTGCCAAAGTTCACTTGTCCCCAAACCAGCTGACCTTGAGCATTTCTGTAAGAGTTAAGATCATAGCAAGTGTGTTAGTGATAACTGTGCTCTCCCAAGTGTGCTAAAAAGGCTCCTTAACATTGAAGAATGTCTGTGATTCAAAACTATTGAAGTTAGGAAATAAAGACCCCCCCTTATAAGTATTTAGGGGGAGAGTGGTAATTTCAGAGAGAAATGTATACACTATAAAAAAATCATGTAGTCCAAAAGTTCCCTTTTCCCTTCATTTCCCTTCTCAAAAGCATGTACTCTTATTAGCTTATTCTCTGTAGAAAATAACCTAATTTTTATTTATTTATGTTTTTGAGATAGGATCTTATGTAGCCTAGACTGACCAGACTCACTGCATAGCTGAGGATGACGTTAAACTCCTAATCCTTCTCATACCTCTTCCCAAATGCTGGTTTTACAAGTGTGCACCCAAATGCTTGGCTCATCATTGTGTTTTTTACAAACACAAACATTTTTCGTATTGCTATGTACCATGTTGTTTTCACTTGGCACAGTTCAGAGTTGCTATTAAATCACACACAGGAATACTGAGTTATGGAAGAGAATTTCATTTTAGTGGTTTCTAAGATGATTTTAGCCATTCCTTCTTGCTCCTGAGAAAAAAGTTCATAGGATGCCCAATCCAAACTATTCTCCCCCTCCCTCCCTCC
>LZPO01087236.1:246592-263089 GCA_001675575.1 Neotoma lepida | reverse complement strand
TCCTGCTCAGCAGTGGTCCCAGAGAACCCTGGAAAACTCTAAGCCTGGAGTAGGCTGGTTGTTCTCCATGTATGCATGGAGTCCCTTCTGTCCTGTGTGGTCTCTAGAGACTGTTAAGCCTCTGAATACATGTCAGGGCCTCCCTGGCTTCTTCCTGTATCCCCATCTCCTTCTGGACTTGCTAAGTTCCTTAGTCTCCTGAATCATGAGCACTGTACCAGTTAGGTATGTAGTCTGTGGAACATGTAGTTGATGTTCAGACATGTCTGCAGCATGGCACTTTCCCAGGCATCTGTGGCCTGTACCCAGTGATCCCATTTATTAATCAACTCCACATTCGGAGGACTGCTAACTACTGCATGCTCTCCAGTGTTAGCTACCAGATGAGAGGGCTGCTCCATTTAGGAGAATGTTCTATACAAATCNTATCTTGCATAGTTAAATTTTATTAATTTAAAAATATTACCTAAAGATGAATACATTAGAGATGGAAAACGTATTTACTTAGTTGNTACTTTGAAAAAATTGGATGTCCCAAATAATTTTTAGTGTTTCTAATGAGCTATTCTTTTTTTTTCAGTTTTACAATTCCTTGAAACAAAAATTCAAATATGCTAGTACAGAGAGAGCATGAACAACAAAAATATATTGACTTTAATNGTACTTCTACATTTTCACAATATCTTACATATGCACAACAAATATCTGTGTGGATACTACTCTCCAGCCTTCTAGGAAGGGTGTGGTTCTGTTTGGATGATCCTGGGATTCCTAGTCATCTCTCTGGAGATGTGTCAGTCACCCTTAAGTACGACAAAGTCTTGTTACCAGCAGAGGGAGTGGTTGATAAGGATTGGAGAGGTCGGGGGTGAGGAGGGCCAAGGCTAGGAAGTGGGGTTGATAGGTGTGGAGCATGGGTGGTCACCTGCTGTGGTTTTCGTGGTACTGGCTCTCACCCCTCCAAAACGCTGCCTTCCATTTTTNTCTTCTGAGCCCTCCCCAGCACACTGACCCTTTCTCCGGTCTAATCTTCTTACCTCATGCCATCATTCTACTAGCATGCTGCTACTGTTTGTATTTTCTCTAGAAACTCTTTGTGTCATAGTAAGCAACCATCTTGGCATGGTATTTGTTAATGGGGATAGTTTTCACATAAAGGAACTGCATTTTAAATCCTAATACTTGTGTTTGGTTTGCCTTTGTAATNAAGCCATAAAGATATACTTACTTTATTCTTTGGGCTCATGGAAGATATTAACAATCAGCAGGAAGAGATGCTGGCCTGTGCTTCGCATCTGAGCTAATGCTGTTCGTATTGTCTTACTAGAACACCCGGAGAGTGCGAGTTCTAACTCAGGTACACCAGCTGCACAGAGAGGTGAGTTTGCCTGACTAAGCATACAGTCACCATATGTGTGAAGTTGTAGTTGAGAAGACATACAGTTTCAGGCATAGACATGCACTGGACTGTGGAGTAGACCCCAGATATGGCTTTACTATATTTGGAATATTTTACAAATTCATTGATTGATTNGCTCTACATTACTTTGTTATTATTTTTTAGTATTTTAATAGTTTTCCTAGTTTCTAAGGTTTTAGCTCTTTAATCTTTTATAAATGGTAGCAATGTAAAAGTTACTGTTAGTAGAAGGGGTGCTAGCTGCCCCCCCCCAAATCTTGTCAGTGGCCTTGCAGCCAGAAATCAGACCTGGAAGCAGAACATATGATGACAACCACCCATTGGTTTTGTTGCCAGTTTAATAAATGGGTTATTGATGGTGGAAAGAAGATATTTTAGTAAGAAATAGGTCAGCTAGTGAGGTGCTGAGGTGTTTGTTGTGGTTCTTTTTTGTTTTCCCCTTCAAGTATTTTTCAACACTTGATTCTTTTTTAGTTTTGATTTTTGGCTAAAGTAGGGAAGGGGTTGCTCATAATGGGTTGATTATAAATTGGATTATAAATTAAAATCAAATAGAAGCAATTAAACTCTTACAAGGAGGGGAGCAGGAACAACTAAGCAGTCTGCCCTCTGCTCAGGCATCAGCTGGACGGCACTTGTCCCCCTGAGACCACACGGTCATGCGCCCAGCCCTCCGCCAGCCTTACTGGGTTTGGACACTTGAATGTCTAAGCTCCACTCCCAACTGGTTCTCCCTCTCCTGTCTGACCTGCAAAGGTCACTCTTTCCCTAAGCTACAGCCAAGTTAAGTTACATCATCGAGGAGGATTATGGCGAGTAAGACACGTCATCCATATTTTTCTTTGTGTTTTCTTTTGTTTTCTGTCTGTGTTTTCAGCAACGTCAGTTGATTACAGTTCCTTTGCAGACAGATGCAGCAGCTGGATAGAGCTCATTAAACTGAAAGCTCAGACCATAAGGCGCGGATCAATTAAGACAAGTAGGCGGATGTTTCTACCACATTCTGATGACCTGAGAAGCATATTCCTGATTTCCCAGTGGTGAAGGCTAGACCTTACTGCCTAGTAACAACATTGCCAATCAGTCATATATTTGAGTGTGAAAGCTGCAGATGCTTGGTCCTTTGTGAGAAGTTATTACAGAGCCTCTCAGTGGTTACTTCTAGCTGTAGAACTGTCTTTTAAATTTTATATTTATGAAACTTTCTGAAAGTACATGGATACATATTCCATCCCTGTTTAGGAGGACGTGGCCAGCTTTCTTGTTGAAGAGACACTCTTCCAGGACCCAGTGAACTACTGACTGCATGGCTGTCAGCTTCCTGAGCCTGAGAGACAGAGTACTGAAAGGATCAAGTGTGTCTACAAAGCTGACAGCTTGTCTTACTGCTAGACATGAGAGAGATGTTTTTATATCCTGTGTTTTGGCAGATTTTGAGAAAACAATATTTGAGTGAATTTACAATGAAAGGGAAAGAACTACATTATAAAGGGGATGATAACAGAAAATAGAACAGAATTGTATTTTTAACTCTAGAGGTGCTAAATTAACAACTAGGCAATCTTGGTTTCCNCTTGTGGAAACAGGCATGATGGTGAACCTGTGGCTGATTGGGAGGTTAGAAAAACACAGGGACGTGTGTTTATTGCAGTCACTTAGTAAGTGATAGTAACTATTTTACCTGTTACTTCCCAAAACATCGTTTAGAGAGCCAAGATTGCTTGTTAAGGGCTAAAGTTATGTGGCTGTTTAATCAAAAAAGTTTGGGGAAGAAATATAGAAATGTATTAAAGCTAGTGTTACCTAGGCTGTCTACAAGTCAACAGTGATGGAGTGGTCAGAAACAGGTGGAAAATGTCCTGGGAATGTAACAACTTTCACACTCTCCTTGGATAATTTGTTTCTACAGCAGCTACCTTACCGCTCTGGCGCTTTCTTTCTCCACTGTGTAACCGATCATTGTGTGTCTAGCTACACTGCATCAACATTTTCCTTTGCAGGAATGCCATTTTCCTTCCCAAAGAATTCCATTCCAGCATCTCCTCATGTTTCTCTCTCTCTCTCTCTGAATTGCATGTGATGCATGATAATTTCTTTTCTTTCATGACATGGCTTAGTCTCACAGACAGCTGAATGTTGTCACCACTTGTTTGGAAACCTTAGGGGATTATCTAGTTCCCAGTGTCTGTTCTTAATGTTTTCGTTATTTCTCCAATTTTAGCTGTGACGGTTGAGAAAGCAAGTCCCATGGGTGATGGAAATTTCCGGAATCGCTCTGCTCCACCTTGTGCAAGTTCCACAGTCGGGGTTGTTAAGATGACACCTCTTTCTTTCATTCCTGGAGCAAAGATAACAAAATATCTCGGCATCATTAACATGTTTTTTATTAGAGAAACTACTTCTCTCCGTGAGGTAACTTTACAAAACTTTAAATTTTTTTTTTCTTGAAAGGGTTAGTAGTAAAACCAAATTTTAAATTTAAATTTGTTTTCTTCTAAATAACATGGACTCTTATATTTTACTTTGTGACCTATCCAGATGGATGTTTGTATAAGACTTGCATTTCAGACAGTAACCCATTTTACAAGAGTTGTATCTGATTCAAGTTCATTTGTTTACAGAAGTTCTAGGTCCTTATTGTAAAACAAGTAACTTCCTCTTATATTTGATCCAAGATTTAAAACTGCCCTGACAGGACATCCTAAGTTTTCTAAGTAGCTATTTTTTTGAGGTGTATTTAGACAGCAGTTTTTAAGGAACCATATTTAGCAGTAGTGGATTTTTGTAGTAGATGTGTGACGCAGAGATATTTCATTTTACTTCTGCTTTCTTCCCTCTGGAAAAAGAATGAGCCTGCTGGTTCTCAGTCTTGACAGTGCACAAGAGCTCGGTTTCTCCCCATTCTCAAGTGCACATGGGCAACTGTTACATAGTGGTTATAAAATTTTATGTGATATGATTAAATTTCAAAATCAGGGCCACTCTATTGTGTCATTTGTAACATAGGAATTTAACCTAATAGAAAAGGAAATTATATTGTATCTTATGTATGAGTCACAGCTGCTGGACAAATTAGGATTATGAATAGGGAAACTTTGGAATTACTGAGGTNTGAAACCCCATCATCTCTGTCTAGTTTACTGTTGCAGCAGTTTATATTGTGAAAAGTGCCTTTCTTATAAGATGACTCAGCTGTGCTTTGCTTTGTGTCACGGGAAGCACTCGTGTGCTTGTGCTCTTGGAACAGCTGTCTCCAGGACACACTTCCTTCTCCCAGCATGGAGCCTGCCTGGCACAGAGCAAGCACAATATGTCTTGCTGTAAATGAATGAATAATGTCTGACAGGTTCATTAATTCGGTGTAGGCTTGCTTTAAGATAATCTATCTTAATTGTACTCTAATTATGTTTATGTGGAGAACAAACCATGTAGTCTCAGAACCTCTTAATAGAGAATTAAAGTCTACTAAAGTTTGACAAAATAGGTTTGTTTCAAAATTGGCATGTTTTTTTCTGTTCTTTTCTTTTCTAGTTGCGCCTAGTAGTATATGGTTAGACTGTTTTGAACCTTTAAGTTTTGTTGCCCAGGCTGTTCTTAAATCCTTGGCACACATGATCTTGTTGTCTCAGCCTCCTAGATAGTGGGGTTCATGCACAAGCTGCTGGCCAACTGGAGTCCACACGTTTTCATTTCCTTACTCTTTCTATTGTGGAAGCTTTCCCTGCTGCAGTGTTACTGCCTGGTCAATCTCACTGCAGCAAGGACCTGCACCATTAGCCTGAGGTGCAGCATCCCACATGTGTCATTGCCTGGTCAGTCTCACTGCAGCAGGGACCTGCACCATTAGCCTAAGGTGCAGGCAGCATCNTGCATGTGTCATTGCCTGGTGAGGTCCTTCTTACAGTCAGTTATGCTTCTAGAACTGACCTGCACACATTCTGCTCCAGTTTCCTGACTTCCTAAGCAGAGGTGACTGGTGAAGAGTGTGCAGAGCTGTACTCCTGAGTGGAGGCTGAAGGAAATGGTCCAGTTCCGGAATTTCAAACAGAAATCGCCTCATAGGATTACAATCTAGGGCATCTCCTTAGCTTTTAAAAAAATTGTGCTCAGGGCTGGAGAGATGGTTCAGCGATTAGCACTGGCTGTTCTTCTAGAGGACTCAGGCTCAGTTCCCAGTGCTTACATGGTGGCTCGCTACCATCTGTAACTCCAGTCCCAGGGGATCCAGTGCCCCTTCCTGTCCTCTCTGGACACCAGGCATATATGTGGTGCACAGACATACACAGGCAAAGCACCCATGCATGTAAACTTCTTTTAAAGATGCACTTAAGAAAATAATTTAGGGCTGGACAGATGGCTCAGAGGTTAAGAGCACTGGCGGCTGGTTGCTCTTCCAGAGGTCCTAAGTTCAATTCCCAGCAACCACATGGTGGCTCACAACCATCTATAATGAGATCTGGCGCCCTCTTCTGGCGAGTGGGCATACATGAGGACAGAACACTGTATACATAATAAATAAATAAATCTTTAAAAAAAAAAAAAGAAAATAATTTAGTTCCTAGTAGTAGACTCTGCTGTTCCTTAACTCCAATTTAATCCAGAAATGTCCTTGATTGTCCTTAACCTCACCTCCAGCAGAGTTGATAGAAAACTTAAGTAGAAAAGCATTTAAGCTATTGACTCGCTTTTAATTTCTGTTTTGTTTGGTTTTATAAGAGAAGAAGTTCCCCATACTACTTTTCATTCTCTAGCAATGCGTGTGGAATGCTATTTAATGTGGAAAACAGGTGCAGCAAGTACCGCGTGTGAGCTGCCTCGTAGTGCACAGGTGTAGGCCCAGCGAGGCTGATTCTGACCCTGTGTACAAAATGATGATGGTGACGAGAATAGGTGTAGATGAGTAGAGTAGAGCACTTGCTGGGCGGCACCAAGCCCTGAGATTGTTCTCCACACCACATGTTCATAAATCATACAATGTGTATAATAAAAGCTGGTCATGGACAAATGAGATAAATTATAATTTATCTCAACTTTAATGAGAGTGCTCTAAAATCCTTACTCAGAGGTGTGTTTATTAAAAGTGTGTTTATTAATGCCAAAAAAAGTGAAAGCCTTACTATGAGGAAAATGTAAATGATTGTCTTTTACATTAAGGCAATTGAGAATGTGTATGTGCTTCTGACATTTCACGTGTGTTCCTAGCCTGTATGTGAAACAGTGGTCTCATGTATGTGCCTCTGACATTTCACGTGTGTTCCTAGCCTCTATATGATACAGTGGTCTCACACATTATTTTCAGGAAGGAGGAGTCAGTGGTTTCCTCCATGCTTTCATTGCTGAAGTGTTTGCCATGGTGCGAGCTCACGTGGCTGCCTTGGGAGGGAATGCTGTTGTTTCCTACATTATGAAGCAGTGTGTCTTCATGGAGAATCCGAGTAAGAACCAGGTGAGCTGACTAAACATCTCTAATGTAAGGACATCTGAGAAGGACCCTCTGGCCTGTCCACTCCATTCCCTTCTAGAAGAATTGCTTTTGGAATTGATTCTCGCTGCTGAAGCGTGCTTAATTGACCTTATTAATAATGTAGTCATCGCTCAGGCTCTGTTCCACCTCTCACATGACTAGTTGTCACCCTTAACTAAGCATTGCTGGAATTTCTGCACTGAGTTACTGTTCCTGCCACTTTCGTGGTGAACTTTTGGATATGGATGTGGCTCTATCCCCTCAGAAGATCTGAGGAAGCCCTCACTCTGTGTACTGGGCTGTCTAGGTTTACCTGCCTTGATGGTGAAGAGTCTACAATGGGGACAGACTCTGTAAATGGGGTATAGAATAAGAGGTCTTATTAGACTAAACCTTAGAATATTATCCTTTTATTAATTTTAACTAAACAGCTCAAAAATTTCAAGTTTCTTCTAAAATTAAATAATTACATAAGTAACAAAGTATCTTGAAGGCACCATGCCCCATCCTACTCCACTTGGCACATATCAGAAATCATACTTTGTATGACACACATGATAAATGGACAGAAGTACTTGTGCCCTGAGAACAGGGAATATGCAGGCAGACACTGCATTCAGTAGACCTGTAGTGTAGATTTCACAGGAATAAGAAGAGTACNTGTGTATCTGTGTGGATATGGACTTTGCTGCCAGCTCTATACTTAGATAATTATAATTAAGGGCAAATTATTTGCATTCTCAATACTCCTGACTTTTCTTGGATAAAGTTCTCTTCACAGTGAGCTCTGTCATAATGTGCNAGCAGTGTAAGAGGAGAGTCAGCTTAAACATAGCGTTAGCCTTTTATCAGAACCATTAATTTAGTCAGTTTCCTGAGAGAGGGAAACCGTTTAACAGTCTTTTCAGTTCTTCTTGTAACATTTGTGTTAGTTTGTTCTAGTAACATTAATAGATGTTAAAGAATAGTCCTATTCTGAAAGCTAGAAGACGGCTTTCTGATATGTTTGGTGAAGCAGGTTACAGTGGGAGAGAATCTTGTCACACNCCCTGCAGGGCCCTGGTAGTCAGCTGGACAATTGACCTCTGGTTTCCACACATGCAGACTAGAGTGCTGCAGCCNCTTAACCCCATCCCACACACTCTGTGGGCCTGCGTGTTCTTCCCTCTGAGGAAACCATCCTGACCTGTTGCTTTTTATATTTTCAAGATATATATGGACATATATGTAGTCTTTTTTATATTATGACATTTTAATGTATGTTTTGGAGGAATTGTACCTGATTTAAACTTCAAAATTTTAATTAAAAAATAAATGTAGGAGGTAGGAGAAACAGGCAGAGCTGTATGACTTTGAGGCCAGCCTGGTCCCCATAGCTTTAGACTACCCAGGTATCTTAGTTAGGGTTTCTATCGCTGCGAAGAGACACCATGACCATGACAACTCATAAAGGAAAACATTTAATTGAGGTGGCTTACATTTTCAGAGGTTTAGTCCATTATCATCATGATGTGACATGGTGGTGTGCAGGCAGACATGGTGCTGGAGAAGTAGCCTAGTGTTCTATATCTTGACTTGCAGGCAACAGAAAATGGTCTGGACTCACTGGGCATGGCTTGAGCATAGGAGACCTCAAAGCCTGCCTTCACAGTGACACACTTCCTCCAACAAGACCACACCTACTCCAGCAAGGCCACGCCTCCTAATAGTGCCACTCCCTTTGGGGGCCATTTTCTTTCAAACCACCACACCAGGGTTATTACATAATGAGACCCTGTCTCAAAAACATTAAAAATAAATAGAAAAGTTTCTCCCTCTTCTGTGTTCCAGCCAATCAATTTCTTTACTCCATACAGCCAAAGTCATTAGTGCCTTTCTTTTCTTCTTGTATATTTTAATGTTACTTAGCATACACCATGCCAGAGTGTCTTAGCTGCACACAAACAAGTACACATTTCACATTACTTCTTCTGTACACAGGGCAGTACTGCTATGCACATTTTTTTTTTTTACCCTTTGGTGACTTTCTCAATTTGAGGCCGAAAGATTGTCTTCATTGTTCCTTCAGCCACACAACACTTCATAGTGTTAGTCACTCAGAATCCTCAGCTCTTCCCTACTGATAGCAGGAGGTAGCATCTGTTGACTAAGTTTCTCTGGTGTGTACAGTGCTATACGAACTAACATGGACATAAGGGGCTAGCACAGTGAGTGTATCCATAGGGAAGGCCCATAATATTTGTAGTTTTCATATAGTGACAGAATTTGTCTCCATTGAAACTATTTTCCACATTCTAATTATTTTCATTAATTTATCACATTTATGAAACTCAGCCATATTGATAGAGTTTTATGTAATTTTCACTTCTCTTTAGTATTTCAGGCATAACTATTCTGTATTTTCACTTTCTTCTTGATAGTATTTACATTAATTTTAGTATTTTCCTCTTATAAACATGCTGCCATAAAAAGTCCCATCCAAGATTTTTCTCTAGAGGAAAATACAAAATACAGACTGGAATGGTGATTGCAGAGTACATACTTTTTTCTGCTCTGTGAGAGACTGACAGATTGCTTTTCAGAGTGGTTGTCCTGGGCCTTTGTCAGCATCTAATAAGATCCAGCTTTCACCATCTCTCTAGTATGTATGACATGGGCTCTTATTGTCAGTTTATAGATCTCTGATTTATAGCAGGCTGAAATATTTTGTCATTCATTCCCAGACTTTCTGGATTTCTTTTCCTGTGAACTTTTTCTTTCTCGTCTTCCGCTGGGTTGTTTTACCTAGTGGTTGGTTGGCCTGTGCCGGGCTTGGTTTTCTCCCAGATCCCTTGCACAGCAGGCATCCGACCACTGTGGCTGCATGCACCTGGGCTTCTGTCTGCTGTTTTCACAGGCGCAGTGTCTCATAAATGTCAGTGGTGATGCAGTGGTTTTTGTTCGTGAATCTGACTTAGAGGTCATGTCAACTCAGCAGCCTGCTGTCAACTGCCAGCCGTCATGTACTGGAGAAGTTACAACCTGAAGACAGAAGGAGCTCAACTGAATGAAATTCATCTGTCTCCATTGTTTGTCGTCATCTTCACAGACCAAAAACCTCAGCCTGGGATAGATAACTAAGGAGGAATGAATATGAGTTGGTTTGGTTTGTGTGGACGTCTTGGAGACTTAAGAATTTCTGATCTTGACATTTCATTTGCCCTGTTTACAAAGACAGACCCCATGGAATCTAGCACCTTCAGTTATGAGAGTTATTTGTAATTTATGTTGATTTTAATAAAATTATAATTAAAAATGAAATGGGAAGATTGTCAAGAGGCTAGGATAAGTAGCTTCTGTAACTTAGAAAACTAAGCAGGAATCCAGATTGCTAACGAGTCCATAGTTGATTTGAAAAATGGAGGCAGCTCCTGAGTATTTTCAGAAAATTACTGTGTGGGTTTCTCAGTACCTTCTGCTTGAAATGAGGAATTTGTTAGCTGGACAGGTGATGTACTTCAGCCATCTTTTAAAAGGAAATTTCTACAGTGTGCATCTGCAGTGTTGCCTGATNCTCTAAGGAGCTTCCTGGGGAGGCTTCCACATCAAGGAGCGGGGAGACACATCTCATGACTGGGTGTCCACATCAAGGAGTGAGGAGATACCTCTCATGACTGGGTCTTCATATCAAGGAGTGGGGAGACACCTCTCGTGACTGGGTGTTCATATCAAGGAGTGGGGAGACACCTCCCATGACTGGGTGTTCATATCAAGGAGTGGGGAGATACCTCATGACTGGTTGTCCACATGAGGGGATGCCTCACAACTGTCTATTGCTTCNTATTTAATTGTCTAGAAGAGGCTTGGCTTCAACCAGTGAGAGGCCATTGTGAAATGTATTCAAGTAGAGAAAATACAGTCAACCTAGGAAGAACAGGATTGTTTTCTAATAATATTATATTGCACTCTTACTAATCTAGGGACTTTGGGGAGGTATACTGGTATAGGACTTGGAAATGAGACTTGAATATGCTGTGAAGTGTTGGATGTGTGTATTAAGTCTTACCTATGCCAAGTACCCACTGCTAATGAAATATCAAAGTCCTCCTTTGCCCAATAAATTTCCTTATAAAACTTAGAATTTTATTCTCTCAGAACAAATTACCCTAAAGATGAAAAGTCATCTTATTGTTACACAGGTGTCATATTTTTCTGTATTTTGTTTATAATTTTATTTTTTAAATAAAAAGTTTATAAACAGAGTATTCCTAATTCTTTGCCTTTTTTGATGTGATATATGTTTGAGTCATTACCATCATTTCATCTCCCTCCACGCACTCATTCCTAACGTCAGTAAATATCCTGAGCACCTGCTGTGTGGTGGATCCTCATCGTGTGTGGTGTGTGTGTGTGTGTGTGTGTGACATTTCTGCTGTCCTTGGGCAGTTAGCTATTCAGTATCTGCTACTGAATGTCTCTTAGATCGCAGGGCATAGTTGCAGGTCATGAGCAAATGTGTGTAAGTTCTCTCGCATGCATCAGACTTCCAGTTCAGTGACCTGCACGCTGAAACATTTGTGAAGCATGTTATGTATTGCCTAATACTTGGTGTCAGGCAGTCTGATAAACAGTCTGATAACCTTTTTTAGCCTATCCCAACTTTATTGAAATAGAATTCTCATGCCATAAGTTTCCCCCTTTTGATGCAATTCTTGCTGATCAGTGTGGCATAGAGCTGCATGGCCACCACTATGTGTTACCTCAGATCATTCTCTTCACACAGAACAGCATTATACCTAGTAGCATTTTTCAACCCAAACACTAACCTTTCTGTTGCTATGCGTTTTCATTTTGGACATTTTGTATAAATGGAGTCATAATATGCTTCTGGGTCCAGATTCTGTATTTTGAATGGTTTGGTCTTTTACTTGTCACACAAGGCACCGAAGTGGGTACTAGTGAGAGCAGTGTCTCCATCCTCACAGTACCTAAACAAGCCAGATGCCTTTAGCTTGCCTTGATTTCAGTATTTGCAGTCCACAGAGGAAATCCTTTCATTTCCAGGCGAGGGAGCAACTGCCTCTCAGGAAACCTGGTGTTTTGAGTGCAGATTGTGAAGTTCTCCCACTTCAGCAAAACTGCTCCTATGCAGGCACACAGCTGGGTCCCAACTGTTTTGTGGGGCGCCCTGTCAGGTGTGACAGATGTGAGGGAGCTCTAGATATTTTTTATGTAACCAAAGCCCTGTAAGTGGTTCCTTCCCAATGTGCNCTGACCGCTACATTTTGTCCTCAGCCCCTCCCAGGACCTTCTGTGCCAGGTTCTCATGTCTCATACTGAAGTAACCCTGGACATGGCCAGGGTTTCCTAAATGATCAGNGAAGGAAGGAAGGAAGAGTTGGTGGACATAGGTAATTAGATCCTTTGAGGACTCAGCAGGCGAGACCTTTCCTGGTCACTTGGATGTCCTTTCCACAGTGCTGTACTCAGTCTTCCCATGTGTCTTCCTTTTTCCAGCTAGTCTGTCAGACTTTGGCACTGCTGAAAAAAGTCCTCTTCCTTAAGGTCCTAGGCTTGTCAGTGGTGGAGATGAGAGCTAGCTCGACACTTCCACCCTCTCCAGCCTGAGGCATTCCTGTAGACTTGGGGACTCAGACCAACAGGGGTTAACAACTTTAACACTAAAAAGAGTGAGTACTAGCCAGTTTAGTCAAGCAGGGTTAGTGATTTTATTAAAGGTATTTTAATATAGGGTTAAGAAAATGAAACATTTGTTCAGAAGAAAGTAAGGCAACACCCAAGTGTGTGTGTGTGGGGGGGTGCTCCCAAGAAAGTAGGGAAAAGTAAGAGGGACCCACATTTGTGGATGGGCTTCTCTGAGAGTAAGCTATTGTCTTAGTATTAGCCATCTATACCCTTTTGGAGACCCACAAGTTACATCTCAAAAGGTTGCTAAGAAACCTTTCCACTCTGGATAAAAGCCAGACAAGAGGTGTCTCCAGAGATGCCTGGATGGAGTTAGAGTCTGATAAAATGGAACCACAAACTACCAGGTTTGCACGGGGCTTGGGGTGTGAGAATATGTCTCTTCCCTTTAGATGGAGTTTGCTGAGATTCCTGGTGATTGGGCTCATGGCCAGAAAGGGAGAAGGGCTCAAGTGGTTGTTAATTGTGCTGAAATTCAAGCTTCTCCACTACAAGAAGCTTCCCCCTGATTGCAGTGCTAAGAAGGGCTTCTCATGTCACCAAGATTTCCCCTGCCTTTCTATGCTGCCTCAGGCCCACATCTCCCTCTCCAGCCCATTTCTCATTCCCTCTTGTCATCTTCAGGATTTGAAATGTAGCATTGTGGTGTTTANCACTGTGGGAGGCCAGCCCCCACATTTTCCAGGGTTGCTATGAGGAGGAGAGAGGGAGGGATAAGAAAATATTAGAAAGATAGCAGAGAGGAGACAGACAGAAACACAGGATAGCTTCAGGAGGACCTGGGTCAGTACCCAGTGGCCTCTTCTGCCTCTTCAAAAGGGCTTTTTATAACAATGCCAAGGAGCAGGGTTAGATCAAAGCATACCACACAGCCAGGTGTAGACCCTTTCCAACACCTGGTAACCAAACCTGTGGTCAAATCATCCCCTTATGCAGCCCTGCTGAGTAAAGCAAACTCAGATTCTCAGACCCTGAGTAAGTTCTCACTAGGAAACCTCTGTAGGTCTCAACAGCTCCCCCTTAATATATTAAAGGGCCCCTCAGACCCTCAGATAGACTGTGTCTGTCTTAGGTCATCCTTCTTCCCTAATCAGCCTTACCCATCATGGAACTACACTTTCCATCAAGTGTACTCTGTCTTAGGTTGGCAGCTAGCAAGAAGGACTTTACCCATCTCTGACTACTAGCCTCTGGCAGGAAAAAGTACAGAGCTTAATTCAGCTCTGACTCAGGTCCCTACTAAGAGCTTGCAAGTAGCTGGAACAACCACAGCAATCCCTATGGCTGCCACACCCCCCAATAAAAGAGTAGAGGGTGTCCAAGATGAAATGTCCTTTTGGAATGGGTCTAAGATGTCTATAACAGCCTTAGCTGCACCAAGCTCTTTTTTTAAATCAATAATCTCTTGATGCAACGGCATCAAATAAATCAGTAAACTCCTGATGCCACTGCATCTAACCTAAAGACTCCCTTAATTTCACCAAACCATGGTTCATTAATATCAACAGGTTAATATAATTCCAGCATGAATATTACTATACATATTTACAATTCTTACAAACTTACATCTAAAAGCAATTATGGGCGACTTTGCCACTCTGGTAGACGACCTCCCAGGTGAGTCTAATTCCACCCCTGCAAAAGGAAGGTGAGTACCCTTTTGAGAAGGAGAGACCTGAAGAGCCTCCAATTTTTGAGAAAGAGAAATTACTAAGTCTCTNAAGTCCTTCAGTTCCTCCCTTGTCTCATCCCAAGACTTTTGTTCCTTAAACTTGGATTCATGGCCAAGAGGGAACTGACCCTGATTGAACAATTTTGTCAAAGCATTCCCATCTANTGGCAGCTCCGGAGGAGTGGAGGATTTTGTCTCGCCCATGTCCACCTCAGGGAAAATTCCCCCCTGCCACTCAGGACTCAGATCTAAACTCTCCCAAATTAATGCCCACAGGCCAAAAGCTTCCACTGGGATCTTTTCTGGCCCATGCTCCTCATAATAGTGTTGCATTTCAACTCCAATTCTCCCCCAGGAGTCTGCATCCAGATTCCCATACTCAGAAAACCAAGGACACAGCTCCTCTACGAACTCCAAGAACCTCTGTACTTGTTGCTGCTCTATCTTAGTTTTCAAACTCTCTACAAGTGAATATACAAACATCTGCTTACTATTTCCTTGCCCTGTATTGACTTTTTTTTCTCAGACTGCTAAGTCTGTGGCTGCTTGTTCCTGGTTGCTGTTTTCTGTGCTCCAGGTCCAGCACTAGGGAAATTCTACTCTTACCCTAAATTCCTTCCTATTAAGCCTACACAATATCTGTATACCTAACCCTATATTTTTACCTAATTTTATAGATAGAAATTGAGAGAGAAAGAGAAACCTAGACAGAGAGAGATACTTGCTGCAGCCTAACTTTTATTACTTGCTTCGGCTTAACTTTTAGCTGCTCTGCTTTATCTATGTACAACTTTTGCTCCCGAAGAATAAAATACCACCGCCTTAACCTTAATTCATAACTGGATGTGCCCAACTGCTTCTGTGGTGCTCCCTATTCTCACTTATTTCCTCTGCACCCAAGTCCCAAGTTCTGACACCATCTGTGGGAGGCCAGCTCCCACCTTTTGCAGAGTTCCTATGAGGAGGAGAAAGCGATAAGAAAATATTAGATAGAAAGATAGCAAACAGGAGAAAGACAAACACAGGATAGCTTTAGGAGGACCTGGGTCAATACCCAATGGCCTCTTCTGTCTCTTTAAAACGGATTTTTATAACAATGCCAAGGGGTGGGGCAAAAGACCTCCCCCTTGCTAGATCAAAGCACACCGCACAGCCAAGTGCAGCCCCTTCCAAACACCTGGTAACCAAGCCTGTGGTCAAATCATCCTCTTATGCAGCTCTGCTGGGTAAAGCAAACTCAGATTCTTGGACCCTGAGTAAGTTGTAGATCAATTTCTAAACGCTCTTATTAAATTAAAAATATGGAACCAGAAATTGGGGTTAAAGCCTGAGAGAGATCAGAGGAATAGGACAAGCCACCAGCCAACCTCACTTTACCGACATCTCAGCTTCCACAGAGAGAGACCTGCTTCTTGTCTACCCATGCCTATATTTCTTTCTGTTCTGTTCTCTCATTGGCTCTTTTAGCCCAGCTACATTACTTCCTCTACCTGCCCAGCTCTGTCACTTCCTGTCTGTCTGTGCAGACCTCCAGACCTCTATAGTTGGTGCTGGGATTAAAGGAGTGTGTCACCACACTTGGCTATGTTCCCCAGTGTGGCCTTGAACTCACAGAGATTCCAGACAGATCCCTGCCTGCCAAGTGATAGGATTAAAGGCATGTGCTAACATTGCCTGACTTCTGTTGTTTACTTATAGTGGCTGGCTTTTTCCTCTGATCCTCAGGTAAATTTTATTGGGGAACACAGATAAAATATCACCACANTAAGTTCTCACNAGGAAACCTCTGTGAGTCTCTACATACCACCCAGGTCTTTTCTGGGTCTTCTTTGTGATCCTAGTGAATGGAAAGTTCTTCATCGGTGCTCCAAAGCTAAGCTGAGATTGAAGTAACAGTAGTTTGTTAGATTTGCTAAGTTCACTGCCCTACTTCCTCTGCCTCCTCTTCTGTAGTTCACTGCCATCTGGCTTGCATCTCCTTCTGCCCCTGACTTCAGCATGCTAGGGGCACATAAATTGGATTATAGTTCGAGGATGTATAATCCAAAAATTGTTTTACATACATACACATAAAATTTCATGCATATAACACAAGATTATATATACATTAAAATTAAAAAATGTTTTATTCATCATTATTGTATTATGATGGATATAAATGTGGGTGTATGTGTGCTACAGCATGCATATGGTGGTTAGGGGACAATTTTGTGGAGCCAGTTCTCTCCTTCAACTTTTAAGTGGGATCCAAAGATT
>LZPO01087236.1:224571-246517 GCA_001675575.1 Neotoma lepida | reverse complement strand
ATCAATAAATAGAGCAATTAGAAAAAGACATTCCATCACCAAGCAAGTTTTTCAGTGATACTGAATTAGAGTATTGAGTCCAGAGTTTTTTGCACAACATTCAAGTGCTCAGTCAAGCAAGTTTTCTGCTGTTCTTTGATAGTCAGTGTATACCCCCTTCCGTGGAAGTGGATTCTTGTTCTTGGCCATTATCACTTAATTCTATTGAGATGTATCCATATATGGATAATGTTTTCCAATGAGTATAAATATGAGCAAGAATAAAGATGTTTCAATAGAGTTTGCATTTTCTGTGAGAAAGGGAAGTTTCTGTTCTGTGATGTTTATTTTTTTGTTCTTGATGGTATGGTATATAATTTTCCATGTGTATGATAAACGGTCCCTTGTTTTGTTGTCTTTCTCCATGCTTGGTATTAACTCTTNCCATATCTAGGCTTTCAATTAAATTATAGACAAGTGACCATCCTTTCCATTTTAGATTCTCTAGTTAAGGTAGCCTCTCACTCAACTTGATTTATCAGGCCATGTTTGGAAGTTCATCACATTTAAACATTCCAAATGCCTCCATTTGGTACTCTTTGAGAGAGGGTTTATTACTAGATCTGGGGCTTGCCCATTTGGTTAGGCTGACTGGCCAGGAATCCTCAGAGTCTCCACCTTCCTAGTGCTGAGATTACAGGCATGTGCCTCTGTACCCAACTTGCTTTTAATGGGGTTTTGGGGCAATTGGAGTCAGGTCCTCATGCTTGCACAGCTAGCACTTGGCTAATGAACCATCACAGCCCTGCATCAATAGGTTTTTACTACTCTGCAACCACACAGAGAACTTAAATTTGTACAGTATAGGTCAAGCAAGGGAGGCAGTAAACAGATGTTTAAGGTTGCCACAGCCATGCCATGCCATGCCATGCCATGCTGTTTCACAGTAAACTTCAAACAATTACAAAGAGCATAAATAAAAAGTTTATTTTTTTAATAAATAAAAATAAAAAGAGTGGNATATTAAGCTTTTAAACTAGTAATGTAGTTGTTATGGTTTGAATGTGAAATGTCCCCACAGGTGCATGTGTTTGAACACATGATCCTCAGCTGATGGTACTGTTTTGGGAGGTGTGGAACCTTTAGGACATGGCAGAAGCAGGGTTGTAGAGACATAGCTTGAGGGTTGTAGGCTAGCCCATTCCAACCAGTCCCATCTGTGAGGAACAATCTATGTAGCAGGCTTCCACTACCACAAATGGAGCCCAACCAGTCTTCCTTCTCTGCCACAGTGAACTATCCCCTTAAACTATGAGCCTGGCGTAATCCATCATCACCAAAATTGTTTTATTGGGTGTTCTGTCAGGACAATAAGAAAATAACCAATACAGTCATCATCTGTCGCCATATGTTGGGTGCTATATTTTTACACAGCTACCAATGCAATAGGTTTCATACATCATCATTGCGAAGGTCACTTGAGTAACACATGCTGTGACTTTAGGATGGCTACAAGAGGAATTTGGGGGCCCAATCACAATCTGCGGGGCCACCATTATCTGTGAGCTTTGTCATTGGCCAGGATATTATGTGGCATCTGGCTATCTTTACTGATTCAAGCTCTAGACCTTTTCACTGGTGTAAAAAATAAGTGTATGCATGACGTTTTGTATTCTGTCTCAAGAGGTTTATTAAAACCATTTCATAGACTCAACTGAATGAAGAAGTTGGGCTGAAGAAAACAGTGGGAATGATCAGAAAAATGCTATTCTAACAAGTTAAATCCAAGACATTAAAAGCAGTGAATTATATGTATTCAATGGCTGTGTTAAAATTATTTATTTAGTTTTTGAAAATGAGTTAATGTAAATACTTTATGTTTGAGGTATATGTGATGCTGTTCTGAGACATGTATATTGTTAAATTGCTAAATTGAGCAAATTAACATATTAATTGCCTGAAGTACAAAAATCTACATCNTTTCATTAATGGTGGGTAAGTACCATTTTAAAAAAAATCATAACACAGTCTGGGTATGAGTAGAGCGCTTGCCTAGCATGCATGAAGCTCTGAGCTCAATCTCTAGTAAGATCTCATGTAAACCAGTGATACATGCTTATTTTGTTGTTGTTGTTGTTAGTGAGGCCACTTAAAAACCTCTGAACCAATGGCTGGGGAGATAGCTCAGTGGATAAGAGTGCTTGCTGCCCAAGCAAGAGTTTGAACCCCTATCACATGAATACATATGCATGACCACACATGCCAGTGACCCCAGCATTAGGGTGAGGGTTGAAGACAGGTGGATCCTGGGAACTTGCTGGCTGTCTAGCCAGCCTAGCTGAAATTTACTTTCAGGTTCAGTGAGAGAACCAGTCTCAAGGGAATAAGGTGGAGAGTGGTAGAGCAGGGCACCCACTATTATCCTCTGGCTTGTGCATGTGCATAAGTGCCCATACTGCCATACACACAGGTGCATACACACATACAGGCACACACACACACACACGCACACAAATAAGATGAGTAATTTGGAGAAAAATGACTAAAATGTGGTCACTACATTGCACTCTTGAATTTATTCCACAAAGCTGAAATGGTGTTCCCTGTGACCAACATCTTGTGAACACTTTCACTCTCAGAAGTTCAAGTTTTTTACATATGGAGTGAAACCTTGTGCTACTTGACTCTTTGTGCCTGGCTTATTTCATTTAAAACAGTGTCATCTAGGTTCATTCATATTGTCACACATGACAGGATATTCTTTTTCAAGACTAGATGATATTACTCTGTAAAAATAGACAATATTTTCTTCATTCACTCAGCCACTGATGGACACTTCATTTGATTCACGGTCTTGGCTGTGGTGAACAAGATTAGATTAAACACGGGAGGCTCAACTATTTCTTCAACATGCTGATTTTGCCTTGTCTTGGATGTATACACAAGTGGGATTGCTGAATCATATGGTAGTTCTACTTTTTTGAGGAATCTCTATACGGTTTTCCATAATGACTGAATTAATTTGCATCCCTACCAATAGTGTGCAAATCTTTCCCCCCACATCCTTTGCAACCAAATCTATATTTTAAAATTAATTAAAAAATATAAAGCTGATTCTGCTTCTCTTTGAAGTAAGAGTGTTAGGTCTGTACATGTCATTTTAAACTGGTATTTATTCACTAAAGTGAAAAAAAATATTTTAAATATTAAAGACCCTCAAAGTATCCTTGGTGGGCCAAAAAGAAAGTATTCCAAAAATGTTGAAGGCCCATTTCCCTGTGAATTGCATTAAATGACAAGGCAAAAAGGACTTTGTGCATGTGATCAGGGTTAACCTTAAAATGGAGAACTAATCTGGGGGATTCTAGAATCTTTTTTTTTTATTATGTATACAGCAGAGGGCACCAGATCTCATTACAGATGGTTGTGAGCCACCACGTGGTTGCTGGGAATTGAACTCAGGACTTCTTGAAGAAGAGTCAGTGCTCTTAACCTCTGAGCCACCTCTCCAGCCCAGGATTCTAGAATCTAATCACATGATTCCATTAAAGTGGAGAGAGTGGGAGGGGCTTAGATTAGGCTTGTATGGGATCTATAGACGATTTTGGAAGGCACTGACAGCTATTAGCCAGGCTCCTAACTCAGAATGCCTTCTGACTATTGAGAACTTATTTCCCTCAGTAATATTTTGTAGTTTTTAGTACACAAGGGTTGCACATTTTGCTATTATAAATGCCTAAGTATTTCAGATATGGGGAGGGGGAAGTCCTATGATAATAGTATTGTTTTTGTTTGTTTGCAATTTAATTTTCACAAGTCATTCATTTTGCTAGCTATAATTGATTTTACATCAATTTGTACTCTTCATTCATTTCTCAGTTTTAGGAATTTTCTTGTGGAATCATTGGAATTACGTGGGCAGATTATCAGTGTCATGACGCTTATAGTTTTATTTATTTATTTGTTTGTTTGTTTATCCAACTATTTATTTATTTATTTAGCTAGCTAGCTAGTTAGTTAGTTAGTTAGTTAGTTAGTTAGTTAGTTAGTTTTTTGAGACAGAGTTTCTTTGTGTAGCCTTGGTCATCCTGGAACTCATTCTGTAGACAAGACTGGCCTCAGACTCAGAGATCTGCCTGCCTCTGCCTCCCAAGTGCTGGGATTAAACGCATGTACCACCAATGCCTAGAGTTAGTTTTATTTCTTTGTCTCAATCTGCATGGTTTTTATTTATATTTCCCTCTTGTTTTTATTAAGTTGGCCTTATTAATAATTGCTTTATTGAACAATTGGGCACAGTGAGTAAGATACAACATTAGGGGGAAGGCTTTTAGTTTTTTATCATTAGCAATGGTACTGTCTGGAGCCAGGCAGTGGTGGCACACACTTTTAATCCCAGCACTCAGGAGGCAGAGGCAGGCAGATCTCTGTGAGTTTNGGGCCAGCCTGGTCTACAGAGTGAGTTCCAGGACAGCCAGGACTGCTTCACAGAGAAACCCTGTCTCGAAAAACCAAAAGAAGAAAGGAAGGAAGGAAGGAAGGAAGGAAGGAAGGAAGGAAGGAAGGAAGGAAGGAAGGAAGGAAGGAAGGAAGAAAGAAAGAAAGAAAGAAAGAAAGAAAGAAAGAAAGAAAGAAAGAAAGAAAGAAAGAAAGAAAGAAAGAAAGAAAATGAAAAAGAAATGGTACTGTCTAGGCTAGAGAGATGGATCAGTGGATTAAGCATCTACCCTGCAAGCCAGATGACTAGAGTTTGGTCCCCTGGAACCTACATAAATGCCTGGTAGGCATGGTTGTTTATACTTCCAGCCTCTTTAGAAGGTAGAGACAAAGATTCCCACAGACCAAGTTAGCTAACAAGACTAGGTGTATCAGTGAGCCATGGGCTTGATGAGAGATCCTGCCTCAATAAGCAATGATGGAGCGGTGATTCCTGACATTCACTGAGACTTCTTCTTCTAGTGCTGATATTGAACCCAGGCCCTCAACACTTGCTTGGTAAGTGCGCTGCCACTACGCTACACCTCCAGTGGATGGCTTTATATTAACATTTTATATACATTGTTAAAATGTTTGCACCTCCTTTTGTTGAATGGCCTTTTCTATAAGTGATAATTAGATCAACAATCTGGAGGTGTTTATTATTTAATTAAAAATTATTTTATGTGTAAAGTCATTTATTTTGCCTGTGTACCATGTATCTGCAGTGCCTATGGAGGCCTGAAGAGGGTGTCAGATTCCCTGGGACAGGAGTTACAGATGGCCCAGAGCCACCAAGTGGGTGCTGGGAATTAAACCTGGGTCCTCAGTAAGAGCAGGGCATGCTCTTACCCTCTGAGCCATCTCTCCAGCCCCAGTAATGTGTATATGTATTGAAGTCTTCTATGTCCTCACTAATTTGATTTCCACTTGTTCTACTGGTTATTGATAGGAGAGTCAAAAATCTAAATGATAGTGGTGGCTGGTTTTTCACCTTTCTATTTGATGTGTTTTATTTTTTGCTTCATTTATTTTGAAGTTTTGTTGCTAGGACCAAGTTTATTACTGAGACATTTATTATGGTTCAGTGTCCACTTTGTGTTTGGTTGTATTCCTCTATCTGAAGCTCANTTTGTCTGAAATTTTAGAGCTATTTCAGCTGTATGAAATTAATCAGTTGTGCNTGTGGGTCTTTTTGCACATGACTGATGATTTGTACCCCAGCCCCAACGGCTGTTTTCTTATTTCAGTTGGCTTTGGGTGGTTCATACCTTTTCATCTTTCTTCTTTTAATTACACTTCAATTTGAGTTTTACGTAAACCCCGTGTACTTGATGTCTTTGGTTTGTCTAATCTGATAGTCTTTGCTTTTTAAAGTGAATATTAAGGCCACTTGAATGTATTTATTGATACACTTTTAGTAAAATCTACTATCTTGCCTTTTTTCTATTTGTTCCATATGTTCTTAGTATATGTGTGTATACATATGAATGCATATATGTACATACACACATACATATATACATATNTTTTGTCTTTATTTTCCCTCCACTATTGGTGTGTAAGTTATGACCTTTCTTAAGTGAGTTTTCATGGTTGCTCTAGGCTTTTTAGCATATACTCTTATTATAATCCACCTTCATATAGATTACACTACAAGATACTTCAAATAAGTGAGAGTAATTATGCAGTTATCTCTGAAATATCCTGGATGATTTCAATCAACCTTATTGTTTTCCCCTTGTTCGCCCTCTGGCTGTTCTCACTGCCTTTGATTCTAATTTCCTGAGTTCAGTGCTCAGCTGTATTGTCACTTTCTCTAACTTTTAATAAGTTTATACAGTTATAACTTCCCATGTGATTTTCTTCTTAAAATCCCTCCAGGTTTATGTAGTGCTCTTATTTCCTTTAATTCTGAATATTTATAATTACCATTTTAACTTCTGAACTTATGANTTATTTAGAAATATATCTCTAGCCTTCCAGGGTACTTTTTTTCATTCACTTTTTTTTGATTAAGTTGTATAATGATAGAATATTTTGATGTAAATGACAANTTATTTGGAAACTGTTGAAGATTTATTTCCTGGTTGCTTATTCAGTTTATATAACTGTTTCAAATGTATGTGAAGGGAAAAAATAAATTGTTCATTTTCTGTGTGCTGCGTTCCATCTCCCCACGTCATCTATTTGTTTTTCACATATCTATAAATCCAGATTGTTAGTTATATTGTTGAATCTTGGTTGGTGTTGACTTTCAATTTGACAGGCTCTAGAGTCACTCACTGAAGGGGCAAGTCTCCGTGTGTGTCTGTGAGGAATCTTCTAGATCCGTTCATTGATGTGGTATCTTTGCTCTGGTTCCTGTTGCTACAATAAAACACACTATCAGCTCAAAGGTGGGAGGCTTTATTCTGGCTCATCATTCGAGGATAGAATCCACAACGGCAGAGAGATCCTGGCATCACAAGCCTGAGGTAGGAGGACCCACTGCAGAGAGATCCTGGCATCACAAGCCTGNGGTAGGAGGACCCACTGTGTCTGCAGTCAGGAAACATGAACCATGATGGTGTTATTTCTTTTCTTTTCTACTGGCTTNCTTCTTTTCTTTCAGGCCAGACCCAGCCCATGGTATGATGCTGCCCAAACTTAGGGTAGGTCTTCCCACTTCAATTACCCTAATCTAGAGAAATTCTTCACAGACATGCTCAGAGATTTGTCTCCAAGGTGATTCTAGCTCCCATCAAGTTGGTCACCAACCTAAACCATCACATGTAGGAGGACCCACCTATGGGCTGGGATTCTGGACTCTATCAAAAGGAAGCATTGATGGGATACCTTCTTTCCTTAATCTTGTAAACCACCTTCCACTATCTTCTATGTCTCTCTGGCCTCTCATTTTCCTAAGAGCTAAAGAGTGAGGGCTCTGCTTTGGTTGGGCTTTGTTTTAAGGGAATGGTGTGGCTGGTTAGGCTCTGGCTGAAGGAAAGGAATGGTGTGGCTGGTTAGGCTCTGGCTGAAGGAAAGGAATGGTGTGGCTGGCTTGACCTAGATGGACCACTGCACTGTTCTTGGTGTCAGCAGTGAGCCTGTTTGCCTTCTCATCAGCTGTGTGCTCATGGGAGCAGCACTTTCCATTTCTTCTAGGAATCTCTTGGCTGATTTGCTAATGAGGCCTAGCTTTTAGCCCATCTCAGTTT
Source organism: Neotoma lepida (assembly GCA_001675575.1). Taxonomy (NCBI): domain Eukaryota; kingdom Metazoa; phylum Chordata; class Mammalia; order Rodentia; family Cricetidae; genus Neotoma; species Neotoma lepida. The sequence goes on along the minus strand of LZPO01087236.1, from coordinate 238,862 downwards.
TTAATGTTCCTTCTTCCATAAGGCTAGTTATTTCAGCTCCCCCACTTTTCTTTCTCATGTAACACTTCAAGACCATTGTAGAATTACTAATTAGCCTAATTTCTTTGTCAGTCTCTCTCCCTCTCTCTCTCTCTCTCTCTCTCTCTCTCTCTCTCTCTGTGTGTGTGTGTGTGTGTGTTGGGGGTTGGTACACATACACGTATATGTGCATGGTGCATGTATGTGGAGGCCAGAGCATTAGATGTTTTCCTCCATTTCTCTCTACCTTACTTTTTGAGACAGGGTCTCGAACTGATCCTGGGAGTTCACTGATTTGACTAGACTAGCTGGACAGCTCACTCTAGGACCGTCCTGTCTCCATCTCCCCAGTGTCAGGACTATAGGTGGATATCACCATGATGGCTTTTTTGTTTTTTAAGGAGTTCTAAGGGTCTGCATTCAGGTCCTCATGCTTTCACAGCGAGCACTTACACACAGAGCCATCTCCAGAACCTGTGTCTTAGGGTTTCTATTGCTGAGACAAAACACCATGGCCAACAATAAGTTGGAGAGGACACTCCAGGCAGGAACCTGGAGGCAGGAGCTGAAGCAGAGGCCATGGGGAGTGCTGCTTACGGGCTTGCTCTTCATGTCCTTCTCAGCCTGCTTTCTTATAGAACCCAGGACCACCAACCCGGAGGTGGCACCACCCACAGTGGGCTGGGCCCTCCCATATCATCAATCAAGGGAAAATGCACCACAGGCTGGCCTACGGACTGGGCTGGTGGGGGCGTTTTCTCAACTGAGATGCCTTCTAAAAGGACTCTAGCTTGTATCAATTTGACATAAAACTTGAAGTCATGATCTCTAATTATCCTAATTTTAGTCCTGTTGGGACTCAAGGTATACAGAAGCCCGAAGAGAAGAGTGACAGAATGGCTGGCTTATGGAGTAGTCAGAACCTATACATTTATCACAGAGATCTGCCTGCCTCTGTCTCCTGAGTACTGGGATTAAAGCACATGCCATCACACCTAGCTCTAGTCTTGTTTTCTGTGGTGCTGGGGATTGAAGCCAGGGCATCATGCATGCTAGGCAAGCACTCTACCAACCGAGCTGCATCCCTATCCTCTCCATTTACTGTTAATGTTCTAATTTCCAAAAGTATCTAAGCTTAAGTGTATCTCTGATCTTTCAGCATTCACCCCAATATCAGGCTCCAAGTTTTTTATAAAAAGACCATTTAGCAATTTGAGTTACAGACCAGCACCTCCAATGTATAGAGGAGCCTTTCTCTGTCTGTACTAGAGTCAGTCACCCAGAAGGCTTTCCCCTCTGGGACAGGCATTTCAGAGAATCTGCTAGAAGTCAGGCTGAGGAAACAGGATACACTCTAGCCACAGGGCAGAAGATGACTGCACTGTACGAGCAGGGTACAAAGCCTCACACATTTCCATGACACACAACCTGTTCAATCATTCTTGCCTGCCTTGGGAGGTATTTGGTGAGCTTTTGTAGATAAATCAGCTTATGTACAGAGGACATTTTGATCTCTTCCTTACATATGAAATTGAGGACAAGTATATCTCTTATTGCTTGGCCACACTTACTTATGTCTGATGGACCTCCACGGAATTTAAATCAGTCACACCCTGGTCCTCCTCTTTGAAGTAAAGCACTCAGCCAGGATGGACTCCCAGTGTAGACTTTAGAAGTGCTCATTAGTTTACAAAGGTTCTGCACTGGCACAAACACCTCATTTACTGGAGTGGCTACACTGATGGGAACAGCAGCTGAAGCATCAATTTATAATGTGTGGAAGGAGGTGAGAGCAAGTGGGCTCAATATATTGATTGCTGTTTGTTCCCTTGGGCATTTTCCAGAAAGCTCTTTATATTTATTCATTCCTTGTTCCAGAGGCATGTACTGAAGCAATCTCCAGGTCATGGGCCCCTGCGAGTCTGGTGGTTTTGGGCAGTTAATGGGATAGATGAAGGCACCCCTTTATGCCTCAGGCTTAAGGTACTAGCCTATTAATCATCTGTTTGTAAATGGTTTCCTACATTGTTTCATTTGATCTTGGTGCATTCAAAAGAAGTCTCCCACTAACAGCATAGGAACCGGTGCACAATATTGATGTGGACACTCTTTATTGCATATAAAATGAAAGAAAATTTAGTTTTTAAAGTGAAAATGCTATTATTAGGGCTGGAGAGACGGCTCAGTGGGTAAGTGTGTTTGCTTCTTTTCCAGAGGACTTGAGCTCAATTCCTCGCGCCCAGTGGGTAGCTCACAGCCATCTGTAACTTCAACTTCAGGAGGATCCAACACCTCTTGCCTCTGAGAACACCTGAACACGTACGNACACATGCAAACACGCATGTGCACGCACACACTTAAAAATAGTAAAAGTAAAGAGCTGGAGAGGTGGCTCAGTGGTTAAGAACTCTTGTTGCCCCTATAGAAGATGTGGGTTCAATTCTAGGACCCATATGNTGGTTCACAACTGTCTCTAACTNTAGTTCCAGGTGATCCAATTCTATTTTCTGACCTCTGTTGTATATTTTGTTTGTGTTCTGACAAATAAAGCTTGCCTGGAGATCAGAGGGTGGAGCTAGCCACTAGCTAATAGAGACCAGGCAATTGTGGCACACACCTTTAATCCCAGCACTTGGGAGAAGGAAGCAGGGAGATCAGGAGTTCAAGGCCACCCAGGGTTACAGAAGATTGATCCAGTCTAAAAGAGAAACAGAGTCCAGTGGTNCTGGTGCACACCTTTAATCCCAGCACTAGGGAGGTGGAGAGAGGAATACAAGGAATATAAGGCAGGTGGAGACAGGCTCTTGTACCCATTTGATCTGAGGATTTGTAGAGGTAAAGAAGTCTCTAGTGGCTGCTGCTCTGCTTCTCTGATCTTTCAGCTTTCACCCTAACATTTGATTCCAGGTTTTTATTAATAAGACAAATTAGGATCTCGCTTCACTCTGTGAATGCCAGGGTTTTGTTGCACATACATACACACTGTCAAAAAGACAAAAATAAATCAAAAAATTATGGTATTACTTGTAATATAGGAATACTTTAAAGCATAAAGCTGTTCTCTCAATTTTTGTATAAAAAGTTAATTCTAATGTTTATACATCTCTAATAGTATTTTGCTGTCTAAAACCATGGTGCTGGGGTTGGAGATTGCTCAGTGACTAAGCATGCTTACTGCTCTTGCAGAGGACCTGGGTCTACTGTGTGGGTGCTGAGAACCAAACCCAGGTTTATTTAAACAGCAATCAATTTGAAAGAGAATAAAAAAATGAGGACAATTGTTTCTTGTTCTAAATCCTAAATTGACATAACCTTTGATTTTAACGTTGGTTTTATCTATTTAGAGCTTTGGCAGAATTTTTGAAGAGTAGGAAGATTGATATTAAGTATCACGTTTCCATTTTTTTAAATCTTTGTATGAATGTTTATGATTGATTCTCATTGTTTTATTGCATCATAAGTTGGGTGTGTATCTAAAATTCCACCCATCAATGAGAATGCATTAGTTACTTTTCTCATTATGTGTGGTGATATTTTATTTGTCTTCCCTAATAAAATTTATCTGAGGGTCAGAGGAAAAACGGGGCTGCCAGCCACTAGTAGAAAAACAATAGCCATGCAAGTTAGCACACGCCCTTAATCCATTTGGTTCTCTGTGACTCCAAGGTCACATGGGGAACTAGCAGTAGGAGGTGGTGGCACACGCCTTTAATCCCAGCATCAACCTTAGAGTTCTGAAGATCCATGCAGACAAGACAGGAAGTGATGTAGCTTGGGAGGAAAAAGCCAGGTTAGACCGGAAGGCTCTCTCTTTCCTCCGGTTCAATCCTGGGAAGTAGAGGCAGCGTTGGTGAGTGTGGCTTGCTCCTAATTCCTCTGATCTCTGTCAGATTTTCACCCTTATTTCTTGTTCCGTGTGTTTATTAATAAGACTGGTTAGAAGTTCTTCTTACAATTATGTGACCCAAATAACTGACATTATATGTCATGTTCTATGCACTGGTGTTGGCTATGCTATAGAGGGTNCTGGAAACATACTCCTGTGACCACAGCACTATGGAGGCAGAGTCAGGAGGGTTGCCTTAAGTTCTGAACCAGATTGATCTACACAGTGAATTCCTAGACAGCCAGGGATACATAGTGAGACCTTGTCTCAAAAACAAAACAAAACAAAACTGTTGGTAGAGCCTCCCTTCTTTCCATGAGATTCTCCCCTAGTTGGGGATGTCTATTCCTTTACACTCCTAAGCTGGAGGCCTAGCAGATGGCAACTGGAAAGACTCACTGATTTCAGACATGTCAAGGAAGAAAATAGTACATCTTGAAGTTGCAAAAATAGGGTTATGGCTAGACAACAAATACATAATCATTGAAAACTTAATTGAATATTGTCAAATCTTTGTGTCCTTAANAAAGCCTGCTCTAGTCTTGACCTTGTTTTTCTGAGAATCGTGGTATTTGAATGAGAACGGCCCCCACAGGCTCATGTGTTTGAATGCCCGGTCCAAGTTGCTGGAACTGTTTGTGAAGGCTTAGGAGGTGTGGCCTTGTTAGAGGAGGTGTGTCACTGGATCTAGGCTTTGAGGTTTTGTTTCCAATGTGTCCCTCTGCCCTGTGGTTGTTGTCTCAACATAAAAGCTCTCAGCTACTGCTCTATTGCCATGCCTGACTGCTGCCATGTTCCCTACCATGATGTCATGAAACTGTAAGCAAGCCCTCAATAACAAACCTGATAAAGACAAAAGGGAAGGTGTTAGGTTAGAAGCTCACTAAGCTTCCCCTGTGCTTAAGGAAGAAAATGTTTTGTAAATGGCTAAAGCTGTAAAAAGTAAAGTAACAGAATTCTTAATGAACTATTAAAAAATGCTCTTCAATTCCCTGGGGTCACAGAAGAAACCTACTCTGTTGTGTGTTGTAGGGGGCCCTCACCCCTCCCTTTTCCCCCCTCTCTCTCCTCCTCCTCCCTTTTCCTCCTTTCTTTTCTTCTTTTAAGGTGATTAATAAGTGGTACAGTAATGTAGAGCGAATCTTAAACAGTCTTATTAATTGAAAACACCAGGCCAGGTATTGGGATAAATTCTGAAAGGTCAGAGAAACAGAACAAGCCACAGCCAACCTCCTCACCTTGCCAACTCCTCAGCTGATCTTGTNTCCTCAGACTGCAGGCTTCTGAGTCCTCTCCCGAATGAATCTCAGCTCAACTGCTGCTCAAAGCCNGAAAGCTTAAGAGGCNATCTAGCTTCTGGTTTCCACACCTTATATACCTTTCTGCTTCCTGCNACTACTTTCTNGGATTAAAGGCATGTGTCTTTCTCAAGCAAAGACATGAGATCTCAGGTGCTGGAATTAAAGGTGTGTGCCANCATGCCTGGCTGTTTTCAGTGTGGCCTTGAACTCACAGAGATCTGGATGGATCTCTGCCTCGGGAATGCTAGGATTAAAGGCATGTGCTACCACTGCCTAACCTCTATGTTTAATCTAGTGGCTGTTCTGTTCTCTGACCCCAAATAAGTTTTATTAGGGTACACAATATTTTGGGGGACATAATATAATCACCACACAGTAACCCAGCTGAGAAGACACGATGCTGGGCTTCTGCTTCCTTGGCTGGTCTCTTCCTCTGTTCCTGGATGTAGTTGTTGAGGATACACTACACAGAGCATTGCCAGTTGAATAATGAGAGGTTTACAAACAGGAACAAAATGCATGGGTCACCTTCACATGGTCTCAATCCACTGTCTCTTATACACATCTAGATGTGTATAAGAGACAGGAGCATTGCCAGTTGAATAATGAGAGGTTTACAAACAGGAACAAAATGCATGGGTCACCTTCACATGGTCTCAATCCAGGAAGTGGAGAAGAGTGACCGAACTCTACCAAGATAGGAAACACTTGGAGTCTGAGCAGAGATGAGGCAGAAGGGTCCAGAAGATCTTCTGACTGAGACAGAAGTTTCTTATACCTGGATGAAAGGACTGAAAGTAGAATAAGGACAATTATTATGTTTCTACTTTATTTCTGTTTTCTGGTTAGCTCTGTATTTGATTGTATTGTCATTTTGTTTCTTTCCTTGGCTTATATACTCCAGGCTCCATGAGAACTGAGTACAAACATTCTCTCATATCAGCACACTGCTTGGTTTGCTTTCCTTGTTTTAGGGTTAACTTGGAAGAGATTATTTGTTGGAGTTTGTTGCCTTAGNCCNTCTTCTCTTTTGGCCACATGACAGGACAGAAGCTGTCTCCCTCTCCCCTCGGTCCATCATGTATAAGGCACAGTGCTGAGAAGTCACGCTGGCCTGGAAATCTCTTCCTGGCATACCCTGAATTTACAATTCTAGCTCAGAACTGAAGATGCATTAGAAGGAAGTTGATCTTGATATTTCAAGACTACTTTAGAAATCTTATCCTAGCCTAGCAGTTCAGACTTTATACATGTACTAAAGAGGGCAAAGTACCCTGCCAAANTTTTGCTAATATTATCATTAAAGATATTTAGTTACTNGATATTTCTGCAGCCACTGAAAATGGCATGCAATTACCCACAGGATATATTTTCCCCTTTCAAACTGCAAAGCCCCAGAGATTCTGACTAATTGCCAACCTCTTCTAGGGACATTACTCACCATGAATTACCCTTCTATAAGTCTAGATTATGGGAGACTAATGACCTGTCATATTCTGAGCCATGTGTATCATAATTTATAACAGGCATTTCAAGCCATATTTTGCTCCTGGTCAGAGGTTTTTGCCTTATTTATTTATTCATGGAGTGCTAGAGATTGCCTGCAGACCCTGGTGCCTGCTAATTGGGTGCTCTGAGCCACCCAATTAGCATCTGGTTTTGTTTTATTTTTTGAGACAGGATCTGGAGTAGCCCAGGCTGTCTTTCTTGATCCTATCTNCCACTGTTTCCTAAGTGCTGAGATTATGTCTCTTTATTTTTTTTCACACATCTGGGGATTAAGTCTAGGGCCTTGCACATGCTAGGCAAGTGCGTTGCCACTGAGCTACATCCCTCGGGTTTATTATGATCATCCTTTTTTTAACTAAAAAGCCACTGAGCAGCGTTGTTTTGGTTTGCAGCACTGGGGACGGAACTTGGCCTCCCTCCCTCCCNCATGCTGGGGCNCATCCTAGCAGTGGGCTACATCTCCAACAGCACTGCAGATGGTGGCGGTCAGCTTTAAAACATAAGGAGAAGANGATGGAATAAAGAGTTTGAGATAGCTTCTTACTAGNTGATTGGCAAGTAAAATGGAAGACAGNTGAGTGATGTAGTGATGCTACCAACTATTAAGATGCAAGTACTTATTGATTGTGATTCTGAAGAGATGCCAGACTTGAAATAGATACATGGAGAGATGTGTCCTCGGTTAAGAATCTGATAAATATTGTACCACTCTTCATCTCAGGACACTGTTAGCAGGATTGAATGCAAATGCACCACAGCCCACACATGGAAGCTTCCCCAGGAACAGTGTGGAATTTTTGTGCAGAAGGGCCTTTCAGGAGGTCACCCAGAGCAGCTTAAGTTTGTCCTCAGGTCTGACATGGTGGTACCAACACTTGGGAGGTGAATGCAGAGGGACCCTGAGTTTGAGGGCAGACTGGGCTACAGAGCCTGTTTCAAGTACAAACAACTAAAAATTCCTTTGATTATAACTTTTAGGAAAGGCTTTTCCAAAAGTAGCCTGGAGGTTAAATATCAAGGATACTGGGAAGTCTTCAAATATCAAATATGGAGCAAATGTAGACAAGAGATTTTAAGAACAACCACAAAGCAGCTACAATCATACAGAGATCTGCTTCGCAGGCTCCCCAGCTTAAGCCCTGTCATCAAACCTGCCTGCATCGACTTATCACAGCACAAAGAAGGAAGAAAAAACCTTGGGGAGTCTACATGAGCTTCCTGCCTCCCTCTCTAGGTCAGTTTCCATCCTCCTTGTCCTGCCTCCCTCTCTAGGTCAGTTTCCATCCTCCCTGCCTCCTTGTCCTGCCTCCCTCTCTAGGTCAGTTTCCATCCTCCTTGTCCTGCCTCCCTGTCTTTTCAGGTCTGGGAGGTTTCAACAGTTTGTGTTGTGTTCCTCATCACATCACACACACTGTACTTGAGAAAGACGTTTACAAAACTATAGAAGGCAAAGTATTGTGAACATGTAGTACAAACATGTGCTTGAATAAAAGGATCACTAAAATAAACTCTTGNGATGCTAGTTTGTAACCTACTGGAGTGTATGGAAAGNAAATAGGTGGAGAAGGGGAACAAGANTAAGGAGTTGGCCCTGCTTGGTTGGGAGGAAAGTGACCAGAGGCATGTATTATTAAAGAGAAATAAAAATAGATCATAGTTCATGTATAGAACCATGATCATATCAGATCTTCCTATCTGTGGATTNTATATCTGTTGAGTCAACAAAATGCAGAGATACATACACATCCAATAAAACTAATCAAATCTTACAAAAGAAGCACAGAATCCCAAGTATTTGTGTTGTATTAGGTCTTGTATATGTGAGGATGGCCTAGGGGTTATGTGCCAACATCATGGCACTTTGCCGAGAGGAGTTGAGCACCCATACATCTTGGCCACTTCAGAACCACCTGGAATCTTAACCACCCATAAGCATTCAGGTAAAACAGTTTACCCTGGTTCCCCTNAAGTGCTGTTGGCAATCGTAAGTAAAACAAAAACCCTAAGCTTTTGTTCCTGTCGGTATGATTCAATTAAATCAAACTAATTGGTTATAATCACATCAAGTTTAGGTGACCTTCCTGCCTGAAAAGAATGTAAGTGACTGACAGCTAATAATCATAAAGAGGTCAAAGTTGTTTCTCATTTCTGCTGTAGAAGCTTCAGGGTAATGNCTGGGGTTCACACCACCCTCCACTTAATATTTCTTGGATAGTAATCTATATTTTACTTTACTGTATGGCAATACACTTTTAAATTCCCCTCCCAGATGGACCTGATTTATTCTGGATACAGCTGTGTGCTGAAAGACAGTAAGATGATTAATTATGCTGCCCTAGGGATCTGGCCTAGTAGCTAGAAGTGAAGCAGTAGGGCTGAGGGTTTCACGGGTCCCTGAAATCAGAGCATCTGTGGCATTTGTAGTTCTCCCAAAGGAAATAGGACATTGGCCTCTGCTTTTGGTGTATTAGAAGTTATTAAAATAGAAGTCATGGAGAATGCTCAGCAGATATAGGGAAATCTTTTGATCATCTTTACTGACTAAATACAAAATAATAGTCTGCTGATCCTCTCTGAGGAAGCAAGGAGCCTTGATGTGTGTGGTGTTGAGGTCACAAGAACACGGAAATGGAAAAATTANTTAAGTGCAGAAACAAGAACTTCCTGATTACCAAGTAAGTTTTCCAGTCTTAGGAGTCAAACTTTTCTTTTGAATGACTTGACTTTTCTTCCCAGATTCCCAAGGATTTCTTTNGTTGTTTTGCTTTTGTGGACTGAGACTCTACAGGACTAAACCTTNTACTGTACATTATCAAGAAATGGTGTATGTTNCAATGAGCCTCCCGANGCCCCGAGTAGCAGCNTCCTGTGTCAGGTTCCACACAGACCCACAAAGCAGTGTGTTCCATTTCCAGAAATGCAATTCAAGTTCTAGAACATAGTCTAGAAAAAATATTCCTACTGCTTGAGGAAGCGTTTTCCCTGGTTCAGTGCTGTCTGCCAGGTGTGGTCAGTCTGCTGTGTGCCTGGCAGCCAGAAGGCAAGCTTCGAAGTCAGTGCTCTCCTTCACCTGTTGTGGGGTCTGGGGCTCAGGCTGTCAGGATTTTCGAAGTAAGAGCTCCACCTGCTGAGGCATCTTGCCAGCCCTGGTGGTGCTGCAGACCTTCAAACTGGTATTAAATCAGCTGACTCCTTTAAAGCCCTCTTCCGGTCCCTGTTATCTCCTTGCCTCTTTTAGCTGCACTTCTCTGTGCTGTAATGAAGTTCCCTACAAAAGCAGCTTGAAGGAAGAGTTCATTTTGGCTTGTGGTTAGAGGGTGCAGTCAGTCCATCGTGGCAGCAAGAGCATGAGGTGCCCNGCCACACTTCATCTGCGGTCAGGAACCACGAGAGATGAACACTGATGCTCAGTTTAACGTTCTTCTTTCCCCCGCTTTTATCCAACCCAGGACCACAGCCCATAGGATGCTGCCACCTGCCTAGGGATGCTTCCTCCCTCAACCCCGCTGTGTGTAAACCTCTCTGGAAATGCACTTACAGAGGCCGATCTCCTAGGTGATTGTAAATCCAGTCACGTGACATGGCACAGATGTGGAGGTCACAGAGGATCATACAGAAGTCAGTTCTCTCCTTCCACCGTGAGGGTTCTGGGGATTCAACTCTGGTCCTCAGGTTTGGCAGCACGTGTCAGCACGTGTCTTTACCCATTGAGCCACCTTGCTGAGCTGACCCATGTAGATGTGCTTAAAGCTCTTTCCAGACAGGTTTTTGAGAGGCAAGGTTTATTGATAGAAAAAACAATCCTGCTTATCAGAGAACTAGCTGGAATTCTTTCCTCTTCTGCCTGCTGTCTTAGGTTTTGTTTTCTTTCTAGAGCTGATGAATGCTAGGTTTGGAGAAGAAACTATCAAATTTCACTAAGTAACTTTTCTCTAAAATTTTTCTGACCAGAATTCAACTGTCTTGGTATTCGACTTTAATATTTAAACAGTACCCAGAGAACTTTATCATTTGGCAATCTCATAAGTGGCAAAGATTTCCAAAGTCTCCCAAGTAATGAGTGATTGGTGTAAATAACAAACAAATACCAATACAATAGTTACTCATTTTTACTCACAAGGAAACTGTCAAGTCCTGTGAATAGTATTATAACAAGTGTCCTGGAAAAAGACTAACAGTAGAATGTTTTGAATTATCAGGGTCAATTCAACAGGATCATCAGAGTGTCTCCTCTCNGTGAGCTACTGTGGTGAAGTATTTTAATGCTTAATGATAGCCTAGAAAAGTTTAAAAGACACAGCACATTAGCTCCTTGTCTTGTTCCTGTACCAGAGTACCCAACAGAAGCAGTTTAGGCGGGCTCACTGTCCATCATGAGGGGGAGGGCGTATGCGCAGGGGCTGGAGGTGGCTGGCACCATGGCATCCACAGTCAGGAAGCAGAAAGTGACCAACGCTTGCTTTCTCTTTTGTGTAGGGCTCTGTAGTTCCTGAGGGACTTCCCACCTCAGTTGGCTTAATCTAGTTAACCCCTTAAAGCCTTGCCCAGAGATTCCCTTCCAGGGGGATTCTAAATCCTATCAGACTGACAATCAAGATCCACTGTCACATACAGTTTTCTGTAAATTACCATGAATCAAGTTACAAGGTCCACATGTTTAAAACGTGCTGTCCCTGATCAAAAGAAAAACAGTTGGCTCAAAAGAAAAACAGTTGGCTGCCTTGTCGGGCTTGACACTCGACACCTACCACTACTAAGCAGTGACAAGTGTCTTCTGAGCTCTTGATGACTGGCTGCCTTTCATTTAACGGTGCTGTTACTGGCTGCACCTGCAGGAACAGCCAGCCATTCGATTCCTTTCCCTGTATCAGAGAGAGATCATAGTACCCACTGGCCCTTTTGGGGGTTGTTTAAAAGGGAAAATTGTACAATATAACCTGAAAACAAAGACAATTAGCCCAGTAGGGGACTGAACACATAACTTCCACCAATTACTGTCCCATTAATGCCATTTTCTACTCAGAGGACCAACTGTGCCTCAGATTCCAGGTCCCTGCTACTGTAATGGGTATGCTCTTAATGGGTTTTCTGCTTTTATGAGGGTTCTGTGAACGCTGCACTTCAACTTCATGCAGTTAGGTGAATTTTGGTTCAAACTAAGAGGCTTTGGCTAGCAAGATGGCTCCATGACTAAAGGTGCTTTTCACCAATCCTCACAACCTGAGTTTGACTCCCTGACCCAACATAATAGAAGGAGTGAATTGATTCCTCATGTCTTCTGAATTCCACATGTATGCCATGCCAAAAACATTGCCACCAGCACTACAATAAATAAAATGAAAATATATTAGATATAAATTAAAAGACTTAATTTGTTTTTTACCTCCTGGAATCTGACATAGTGGGGCTTTATGTTTATAATAACAGGAATTTCTTTTTTAAAAGATTTATTTACTTTATGTGTGTGTGTGTATATTTGCCTGTGTGGATTTATGTGTACCACATGCATGCAGGAGCACCCAGAGGCCAGGAGAGGGCATTGGAGCCCCTGGAGTTGAAGTTATGGGTGGTTGTGAGATGCCACGTGGTGCCAGAAATGGAACCCAGTTGTCTGCAAAAGCAGTGTCCTTACTTGCTCGACCATCTGTCCAGCCCCCAACAACAGAAGTTTATTATTGGGATTTCTGGTTGGTTTAATTTTTGACCATCCAACCAACTGCCAACAGATACCTTCGGTGTCAAGGTAACTGTCCCATTGCTACATTGTGGCAAGGTGACTGCCCTATTGCTACACTGTGGTAAGGTGACTGTCCCATTGCTATACTGTGGCAAGGTGACTGTCTCATTGCTACACTATGGCAAGGTGACTATCCCATTGCTACACTGTGGCAAGGTGACTATCCTATTGCTACACTGATAGCCCTGCTTCCTAAGCTGCTTTGTGGCGTTTATTTTTCTAGAGACTGTTGTTGTCTATGGCTTCTTCCAGCACCATCTGGGATACTTACAGAGCATGCAGTACCCCTTCCATATCTGCAAACGATGCATGTGGGGATTGTGGGTGGCCATGATTCTCAGTCAAGCTGGGAGCAGATATTCAACAGCTCTTTCTGTCCAGCCTTTAGTGTCCTTCTTGTGCATTGCTCTAAAACAGAGGTCAGTAGCAACACTGGCTGTTACTGCACCTGAAACTCGGTTAGCAGCCCCAGCCTTACTCCGACCTGGATGCCGACTGCAGCACTCACTGCTGCTTGCTTTAAATATCTTTGCTTTCAATTCACAACTTTACCCAGTAAACTGATCTCTCCGTTCTCACTCCTCTGGCCTGAAAAATCACCATTCCCTCCCTTTTCACTTAATTTTAAAGAAGTAACACATGTTCATGATAAAAACATTAGGGCCAGTGAGGTGATAGAGACACTTGCCACTAAGCCTGGCAGCCTGAATTGGATCCCCAGGACCCACATGGTGGAAGGAAAGAACTACTCCTGTAAGTTGTCCTCTGATCTCTACACACACACACACCATATGCATGCACACATGTTCTTCTGTTCCTTTGGACAATTTTATATGTATTTTATATGCATAGATAATAGACATGTATTTTTGTTTTTACAAAAAGTAGACTATTTTAGATTTTTTCTAGAATGTGTTTCACCAACTTTCCCTATCATAATATTTAAAATCTCATTCTCTCTCTTTTAAACACAACCAGCAGCATTGTGTAAACATTTCTTATTCTGTGAACAGGGAACCCCAGAGTGAGAATATCGGAGGGCGGCTTTACTCAGAAGTGAAGAAATTTGGTCCGTTCCCTGGCGGGCTCCAGCCTCAGCTTGGGTTCAGGTCCTGAGATGAGGAAGGGGTATCGGTACAAGGAAAAATTCTGACCATCAGGTGGGTTGAACTCAAATGGTCCCGAATAGCTCGAGCTGTCTTTATTTATACTTTAACAGAGTTTTTTCTTCCAGGCTTACATGACCAGTTTTATTTTTGGCTCCTATTTTTGACTTTTAAGAAATATATCATATTTTAAGAAATACATTGTAATCATTATAAAAAGCCCCCATTGTTCCCCTTTATGCTTCTCCAAATACACTTTCCCACCCCCTATATAACCTTATTCTAGACATAGAGCTCAGTATTTTTGCAGGCTTAACTAAATATCGAGCCAAATAGATCCTGCTCTTGCAGCACTTATGTCAGGTGGTAGCTAGATAGCTACTTGTGATTACAAAGTTAAAAGTAATAGACATGGGCACAATACATTAAGGACAACAATATTTAAACCCAAACAATTATTTCATGTCTGCAAGATATGCTTTTATGCAGTTCCCTTTTCTGTTGTGGAATATTAGTTGAAGATGTGTTACATTCATTTATCTTATAGAACATTTGTTTAATGATGCAAAGATGTGTTGCATTCTTTTATGTTGCATTTGTTTAACTCTGTGTTACTTTGCCTGTCTAAAACACATGATTGGTCTAATAAAGAACTGAATGGCCAATAGCTAGACAGGAGAGAGAAATAGGTGGGGCTGCCAGGCAGAGAGAATAAATAGAGAAAAAGAGAAGAG
>LZPO01087236.1:203745-220053 GCA_001675575.1 Neotoma lepida | reverse complement strand
TCTCTCTGTCTCTCTCTCTTTCTCACATTCTTGGACAGTGGAGACTGACTCAGGTGGTGTGAAGCAGCATGGGACTGGTTCTCAGCCTTCCAGGACTCTGCAACGGATTTGCCTTGTCCTGTGTTAGCAAGTTGTTCTCCTCAATATAATTTTTTAATTATAATAATTATATATAATAATATATATTATATATTATTATAATTCTTTAAATAGTTCCTTTATCAGTTATTTGTGGATTTGCTGCATTACAGGTTACAGTGTATTTAACATTGTGCATAGGCTTAAGAAAAGAAAATGGGTATAGACAGTCATAGAAAGGAATAAATAGTTTAAAAATAATGACGTCTTTAAAGAGAAAAGTAAAGTAATATAAAAGAATAAGTCATATAGAGATGAGAACTACATAGGGGAGTCTGGATCCTGTATGTTGTTGTATGACCTTGAATTTTTTTGGTTGCCAATAAACAAATGACAGCTACTAGGAGACATGAGATTGAAAGAGGGACTGCTGAAATAAACCAGCCTAGATATTTTAAGAATGCCTTAACTTTAAAATGGAACTCAAAAAATTCATTGCTTTGGAGAAGATATTTTGCTTTTATTTCCGCAGGAAATGAGAGGCTGTAAATTCCTTCAGTGTTGATATGGACCAGGTTTGATGGGGAAGACCTCCTGAATCTTGACAGGTGATATATATCAACAAAGGTCTTCCCATTATCTCAATTTTCTCAGGGACCCCTAAAGAGGCCTTTACCCATAGACAACAGGAAGCAGTCTAGAGAAAATGACACTCACATTCCTGAGAGTTGGGGTATGGGTGGTTTTTGGTTATTTGGTGGGTTATGGATGTTTGTTATCATTTAGGGGAATATAGGAATATAGGATAAAAAGACAACTATTAATCTCAGATATTTTGCATTAGCATGGATTTTGGTATATTGATACAAATTTAGTTATTTTCATTACACTATGTGGTAGTTTGAATGTAATTGGCCCCCATAATCCCATAATCTCATAGGGAATGGCACTATTAGGAGGTGTGGCTATGTTGGAGTGGGCATGGCCTTGTTGGAGGAAGTGTGTCACTGTAGAGGTGGGCTTTAAGGTTTACTATGCTCAGGATACTGCTCAGTGTGTCAGTTGACTTCCTGTTGCCTGCAAGATGTAGGACACTTGGCTATTTCTCCAGCACCATTACTACCTGCATGCCACCATGCTCCCTGCCATGATGGACTAAAACTCTGAACTGTAAGCCAGCTACCACAATTAAATGTTTCCTTTATAAGAGTTGCCATGGTCATGGTATCTTTTCATAGCAATAGTAATCCTAACTAAGACACACTGTATATATGTTTCTACACTTGTTTGGGTATTATGTTTATGCAGTTCAAAAATGCAATGTATAATTAAGAAATGAGGTTAGTTGTTAATCTCTCATAATCAAACTTGTAGTCACATTAGGTATATTTTCAAGGTTAAACAGGTGTATTTTGGACAGATAGATGATCTTCAAACACTTCAAAGACCTATAGAATATGGCATTTAAAATGTTTTGTTAAGGGGTTGGAGATTTAGCTCAGTGGTAGAGCACTTGCCTAGCAAGCACAAGGCCCTGGGCTTGGTCCTCAGCTCTGGAAAAAAATGTTTTGTTAACATAAGGCTTTTCATGACAGTGAGACATGTCTGCTCCTGGTAGCACCAATTTACTTCATAAAAGGATATGGACCTCAAAGAAACTCCATATAGAGTTTGCTTCATTGTGGCAAAGCTAGCCATTTGGGCAAGAAATTGCTCTTGCCTGGACTACTGACAGTATGCTGTACAAACTGAACATGCAGGACCCACAAGAAAGTGACTGCTGAACTTTGCCAAAGCAAGGTGGGACAGTCCTTCTGTGTTCCTGCTTCCTGGAAGAGTCTGCCAGACATTCTGCAGGACACAGAAGAATGCAACTGATGGACTTTGCCAATACAAGGAGGGACAGTCCTTCAAATTTCCTGCTTCACTAAAAAGTCTGCCAGATCTTCTAGGCCTGTAGGTTGAAGATGGATGCCCCAATGTTGCAGAGGAACTTTGGGTAACCTTCCAGTCAGCCATATATCTCTGTTGCTAGGTAATAGTACATTCTTCTGGGGTCTTTGATGGAGTTAAAGATTAAATAATTAGAGTTATAGTTTTCCTTATTATGATAGAAAGTAAATTAGGTATAAAACTTTGGAATCACTAAGATAAGATAGATAATGGAGTATTTTCTCTGAATTAGCTAAATACAAATGGACTGAATATTGAAAATGTAATTCTTAGTTGATAAGTGTTTTTGTTGTATGTAGTTTTACTATGTTAAAGTTAAAACCTTTCATTTTATTTAGACCAAAAGAGGGAAATGTTGTGGGATATTAGTTGATGTGTGACATTGGTTTATGTTGTGGAATATTTGTTTAATGACGCAAAGATGTGTTGCATTCTTTTATGTTGCATCTATTTAACTCTGTGAAGCTGTGTTACTGTGCCTGTCTAAAACACCTGATGGTCTATTAAGGAGCTGAAAGGTCAATAGAGAGGCAGGAGAGAGAAATAAGTGGGGCTGCCAGGCAGAGAGAATAAATAGAAGGAGAAAAAGAGAAGAGAGAGGAGTGAGGAAAGGAGAAGGAGAGGAGGATGACAGGGACCAGCCACCCAGCCACACAGCCAGCCACAGAGTGTAAAGACAGGTATATAGTATAAAGAAAGGTAAAGGCTCAGAGGCAAAAGGTAGATGGGATAATTTAAGAAAAGCTGGCTAGAAACAAGCCAAGCTAAGGCCAGGCATTCATAAGTAAGAACAAGTCTCTGTGTATTTATTTGGGAGCTGAGTGGTGGGCCCCCAAAGAACAAAGAGTAAAAAAACCAACTATACTTTTCTGTAAGAGGGTCCCGTGTCTCAACCTCTCTATGAAAGGCAGACTTTGATAAGGCACTCTTTTCCCATCCCACTGTACCATACTTCTTTTACTAATATAAGCTGTGTATGATATAGATGGTCTNTCCATCCCANGTTTTACATTGCATTTTTCCCATTGGATCATACTAGATACTACCATTGATTCTATATGATTAGTGTCCAGAGAACTTATTCTCAACAGTTGGCACTATGTATTCCTGAGGCCTTTTCCCTATTCTGTGTATGCATGNCTTATTCTCCTTTCCAGAACTATGAAAGATGGTTAATGTTCTGAGTGTTGTTTTCTCAAATGTACCTACCTGTCTCTATTGAGTCAGGAAAGTTCCCAGGATTCGGAGTTGTAGTTAGTAATTCCAGATAAGAGATTTGAGAAGCTTTAGGCCCCTGCTGAATCTTAGGGGAAAATATTTGAGAAAGAACAGAATTTCCAGGAAAAATTACAGCTGTTGCATGTGTGATTGACAAAATAAAACTAAAAACCGTCTAAAGAATCAATAATATAATGAGAGAGAAGAGAACCCAAAAGCTGCAAGAACTTTGCAAATTTCTATGCTATCCCATGGTCTACTGGTCCTTGCCAAGTGAGAATCCATTTCCATGGGTGCCTTGCCCAGAGGAAACCCATTGGACATATGCTGACATGAGACCAGGCTGCTCAGCTCCCCACAATGCCCAGCTTCCTACTCAGCTATCATTGGCATGCTGGCTTCTCCTCCTGGCTAAAAATGGTTCTAAATCACAGCATAAAAGATATTAGGACAGACCAGAGCACTTCATTAGGAGGATTGTCTTTTCAAGAGTGAGGANACCTTTCCAGAAAGCCTCTGGCAAGCTTTCCCTCCTATGTCAACATCACATCTACATGTCACATCTAACACCAAACTGGCAAAGGTCATCAGGCCATGACGCTTGCATAAGATCAATTAGGATGTCCCTGGGAAGTAGGGTAATTAAGTCACTGGGCTGAGTGTGGACAAAATCAGAGCTCTGCAATGAGAAACACGAAAGGCTTGCNGTGTAGACAACCGTCAGTCACGTATCTTTCTTATTGGTTTCCAAAATGGCATGTTATTACAAAGTGTTTTCTCCTTCATCTAAATTTGAGAATATCTATCAGTCTCTCATAATCCATCAGTATCGTAGAGAAATTATGGCTATTTTCTGTAACCGATGGGTGTCTATGTCTAGGGAGAAGCTGCTTTATGCTGTTGTGCTGTTCACCCTTGCATGTGGTTCTGTCTTCATTTTTTGAGTCCTTCATAGAGTTCAAGAGTGTCCTTAATAAAAGTCTACCTTAGTTCCTCTACACTTACTTTTATTACTGTTGATCAGGGTATTGTACTTTGATTGTTTTCTAGTGGATGGTTGCTCTGTTGGGGACTGCTGGTATGTTTATGTGCTGACCTTGCACTGAATGGGCTAGGTGCCTACTCCAGTAAAATTCTCTAGGGGCAGGAGAGACAGCTTAGAGGTTAAGAGTGCTTGCTGCTCCTCAGAGCTGAGTTCAGATCCCAGCATTGAGTGGCTCATAACCATCTGTAACTCCAACCCCAGGCAATCCAACATCCTCTTCCGGCCTCTGTGGACACTGCATTTACGTGCACAAACCCACATTCAGATAATTACACTTATACATAATTTAAAAATAAATCTTAAAAAAGATTTTGTGGCATCAATGCTGATTGCTTTGTTCTTCCCAGTTCTTACACTTGTCATTATTTTCCTTGCATTATTATGTTAGTTAGGACTCTTACTGTACTAATAGAAAATAAATGGATATTGNATAAACCTGAGTCCTGGTTTAAACAGAATGCATCTAAAGATTCTTTATTAAATGGGATGGTTGATGCCACCTTCGGATGGGCTGCTCCCACAGGTTGAGTTTCCCTCGTCTGAAGTAGGAAGAGTCCACATGAGAAGATTGCTGAGCATGGCCCCAAGTCAGTGTGCTATTTGTGTGTCTTGACAACATTTTCTGGTCAATCACCACCAAAATGGTTTTCCGAAAACCTACACTTGATGAAAACATTTCACATAACTGGGTTATCAGCAACAGTGTTGTTCCTAGTACTGAGACAGGGATGGAGCCAGGATCCGCCAGCTGTGAATTCCCTGTGGAACCATTACATTAGTATAGCCATAATTCAGGACAGGTTACAAAACAAGAATCCCTTCCACATTTGTCTATGCACAGTACATAAAGAAATGCAGTCTAAGAGACTTGAATAAAATAAGTTAAACACTGCAAAGCTAAAATGGAGTAGCTCGGGAGTTCTGAGCCACAGAAACTCATTGTTGAAGTCATATTACCCCAATGACTCTAACTGGAAGCAATGTGTAGCAGGGCCTCAGATGCTGCAGGGCTGTCTGCTGAAGGTCCACTAATTGTCCTGTCCACCATCAGCTAGAGACTGACTGTTGTTTCTGTCCTAAGGGTGATGGGATCCTTGGCCCCAGGCCCCANCTCCTTCTTCAACTGACTTACTGTTCCTTATCTTAAAAGTAATTGTAGGTAGAAATTGTATTTGTAGAAAAATCAAAATTTTTTAACCAGTTCAGGGTATAGCAAGTATCCTTAGACCATTGAACCTCTCACTTTGCCAAAATAGTGCAAAAGCATATGCAGAACAAAAACAAAACAAAACAAACAACACCAAAAAACATCACTGAAGACCCTACCTCTGTGCCTAGCAAGATCTAAATAGCCTGGTCTACCAGATGTTTCTCTCTGCTTGTATTATACCTCCCTGCTCAGGGATCTCAGGGAGNTACTTACCAGCCCTCCACTTAGCAATGCAAGTAACCTAGCTCAGAAACACCTCAGGTGCATATTTGCATACTTAAAAGATGGGAGAAAATGGGTGTGGTAGCATAGGCTTGTGATCCCAGCACTGGGGAAGCTGAGGCAAGAAGACCATGAGCTGTCCAGGTTAGCCTTGGCTATGTAGCAAGACCTAGTCTAAATGCAAGTAAAACAACAGTGATAGTGAAACAAACAAACAAATAACTAAGGTGAGAGTTAGGTTGGAGGAAGGAGCATTTCCCATCTCCACTTGTCTCTTGTCTGGTTTGCTTTAGGAGCAAATCAACTTATTTGNTTCCCATTCAGACCAATTTTGCTTCTGAAAATCATTATTGTGTTCAGAAGGGACCTGTTTGCAGACTGTCTGTGGCCAGTAGACAGAGTCTGTTTTGTCTGCACTTGCAGCCCAAATGTCATAAATTGGCTTAGGTGTGGAAAATCGTGTCAAAAGTTGGAAAGAATCCTCTTTGAGGTGGTGTGCTTAAATGCAGACTTGTTAGTAGTATCAGCATTTAATAAAGCTTCAGGCACTGGTAATTTCCAAACCTGTCATGCAACTGACCTGTATGTAANTCATGGACATATGTAACAAGATTTTCCAAATTAAAGCCAGGGGTTACAATAATACAGAAAAAAATGATTCTGGTTACAGATTTTAAAAAGTATTTATATACTTGGATTTTTAGAATATTTGCATGTGCCTCAGAAATGAGACACAAAGTCCACTTATGTTCTATATACTCCTTATGTGTGTAAGCTGGAGGCAAACTTTATAATATTTCAGAAAACTGTGCACGAGGCAAAGCATAACAGTGGAACTTTCCATGTTACTCAGAAAGTTTCAGACTGGAATGGACGAGGGATTCTCAGCCCTATTAAGCTAACCAAGTTCTGCTTGCTTGGTTTCCTAAAAGAAGTTTCTCTGTTTTAGACTACAGCATCACGGCTGGGGAGATGGCCCAGCCGTTAAGGGAACACTGCTCTTTTTGAGGACCCNAGTTGGTTCTCGGCACCCACAGTGNCTCACACTTATCTCTAATTCCAGCTTCAGAAGAAGCTAATGCCTTGGTCTCTTTGGGCATCTACATTCATGTTTACATACTCAAACATACACATAATCAACAATGAAAAACAAATAACTAAGAATGTTTATTAAACAGAACTCAAGAGAGTACATTAGGGTTTCTTGTCAATCCTGTTGATTTTTGTATTTGTGAAATGAGTTCATGGCACATTTTACCAGTGCTGGCTTTATCTTTCTTTTGCAGTTTGCTGAAGTCAAAGGCAAGTTCTGGAAGTTTGGGGCTAGTTTGTCTCTTGATTCTCATATATGTCTATAACATATCTAAAGGAGCAACAATGCTATCTGTCCTAATGGGTAGGGAGGGTTGCCTCAATGTCAGGATAATATAATAATGGCACTGTTGCTGGCGTTATATAGTTCAGTGAGAAGGTACCTGCCTGGCATGCTCAAGGCCCTGGCTTGACCCNCTACGCAGACCTTTAAGCAAAATCAAACCAGCGATAATGAAAACTTTCCCCATCATGGGAAGCCTTTGAAGGGTTTACCTCATTCAGTCTTTATAGCAGCCCCATAGGGTTGTTATATTCATTTATAAATGAATAAAACANGCCAATAGTTGAGTAATTCAATACTTTACATAAGGAATACTGTGATTAAATGGTGGAGCCATGGACTTGAACCCAGGAAGTCTAATTCTTAAACATAGACTCTTGTTTTTATTTTGCTTTATGTACATGAGTATTTTGCCTGCATGTCTGTGAACTGTGTGCATGTCTGGTTCCCGCAGAGGTCAGACAAGAACACTGGATCCCCTGGAACTAGAGTTACAGATGGTTGTGAGCTGCCATATAATTGCTGGGAATTGAACTGTGTCCTCGGTCCTCTGGAAGAGCAGCCAGTGCTCTCAACTCCTGAACCATCTCTCCAGCTCCAACACAGACTCTCTTTGTTGTTGTTGTTTGTTTTGAGCGACAAAAACTGTTTAGCTCCGGCCAGTCTCCATTTGTGATTCTCTTCAGGCTGCCAAGGGCTAGGATGACAGGTGCGCATTGCATGAGGCTTCAGATGTAGACAGNCAGATATGCAGCCATACTGTGGAGGGAGGGGGGGGTCGATGACTTCTATGAAGAGCTAACTTGCTCCTCTCCAACCAAGGCTTTTTTTTCTCCATGGGTTTTCTCTTTTATTATGACCTTATAATCAGAGCCTTAATCCAAGGACAAATACCACATGTCATTTTGTTAAATATTCAGCTTAATGGAAAATGTGTTGTGTATATACAGAAATGCACACTTTTATTTGTATGCAAATTTATACCTATTTAATCCTTAATCTGAATTTCCCCAAATATTCACCTAACTTTGAACAACTATAAAGCAAAACTTAACTAATGTGGCCAATTAAAATTTCCAAATATGGACACATTATCTTAGCATGGTCTTTAATCTTTTCACATGTATTTATTTAAATGTAAAATGTGTGTGCATGCCGGGCGGTGGTGGCGCACGCCTTTAATCCCAGCNCTCGGGAGGCAGAGGCAGGCGGATCTCTGTGAGTTCGAGGCCAGCCTGGGCTACCGAGTGAGTTCCAGGAAAGGCGCAAAGCTACACAGAGGAACCCTGTCTTGAAAAACAAAAAAAACAAACAAAACAAAAAAAAATGTGTGTGCATGTTGGGGAGGGGCACACAGAGGCCAGGGCATGAACATGCCATGATGTGCTTGTGGAAGTCAGAAGTCCTATGGGGTTGGTTCTGTCCTTCCACATGTGAGTCACAGGATTGAACAAGTTGTCCAACTTAGAAGCAAGCACTTCACCTGCTGGTCCATCTTTCTGGCCCTTAAACTTTCCATTTTTTCTATTTTACTTTATGTACATGGATGTTTTGCCTGAACATATGTCTATACCCCGAATGTGTGCAGTACCGGTCGAGGATCAGATTCCTTGGGACTGGAGTCATAGACAGTTGTGAGTTGCCGCGTGGGTACTGGAAGTGAAACTTGGGTCCTCTGGAAAAGCAGTCAGTGTTCTTAACCACTGAGAGTCATCTCCAGCCCTCTGAACGTTTCCTCAAGTGCTGCGAAGTCATCACAGTGTACCTAAAGCAACGCCGTTTTTCCATTTCTTTCACGAGACTCAGGCTGGACTGTCTTCTTTGTCATCGCTGTGGGTGAGGGACCCATCTGCTGCCGTATCTCTCATAGACACTCAGGCACATGAGAGGTAGAGACATTCACAATTCCAGTTAAGGTTCTCCCGATTTGCACCCTTGTCAGAACAGTCTCCATCCCTGGTACCTTCTCAGTTTGGATGGAATTTAATCCACCCCTCATTTCCATCTAATTACCAGAAATTATCTATGTGCCTACAAGTGTGAACCCAATGTATTTTTAGCGCCTTTCAGAAGAGAACAGAACTCAGTCCTTTGTCTAGAACCAATCACATCCTCCTGTCAGTAGTTCCAAACATCCCCAGCTCAGAAACTCCAATAAAAACAGCTAAGATCTCTAAAGCAGTGATATATCCAGGCAGGGATATAGATGTTAAAAGAGACTGAGAGCAGGATTTTCTCACTGTGGCAGTGTCACTGTTTTGGGTAGGATAACGCCTTGCGGTGGGTGGAAGGTTGTCCTGTGCACCCCAGAACCCCTAGCAGCATTCCTGGCCCACACTGAGATGCCGTCAGTACCTCACTCTTGCCTCAATCGCCACATCCACAATATCTCCAGATATTGCCAAATTGGAAGGACAAAATCTTCTTGATTGAAAACAATTGATAATCACCCAGTAGCAAAAGCGCATGCTGAGAGTAGTTAGTCAGGCTCAAGGAGATACTCTGGCCCCGCGGTGGGTGCTCCTCTTTCCATAGCACCCAAGTTGATGATTGACAGGTGGGCTGGAGGACCCTGCTTAACCTGCAACAGCTGGAGGCTGGTGGAGCGGCCGGAAGACGGCAAGGGCAGAAAAGCCTGAGCGCCTCTGAGATGTGCAAATGTGCTGGTTTCCGGCTATAGGGGACNGATAGGGATTGGTGACTGTCAGTGAGTGATTCTAGGAACTTAGATAAGTGGNGTGTGGTGGCACACTCCTGTAATGTCGGCATANAGCAGATTGCCATGAGNTTGAGGCCACCCTGGGCCACATAAGGAGTACCAGAGCTGCATAACACGATGGTGGCTTGAATAAGGAAATGTACCGCAAACGCTCAAGTATTTGAATGTTTGGTCCCCAGTTAGTGGAANCACTTGGGGAGGNTATGGACCCTTAGGAGGTGGAGCCTTGCTGGAGGAAGTGCGTCACTAGACGCGGACTTTGAGCATCTGTAGCCTCACCATTTCCAGTTCGCTTCTGCATTGTGTTTGTGGTTGAAGACATGTCTCTCAGCTTTCAGCTCTGACTGCCAGCTGCTACATCTCTGACACTAAGGGCTCCCCATCTGGAACCCTAAGCCAAGATAAACTATTTTTTTTCCATGAGTTGCTTTTGGTCATGGTGTTTTATCACAGCAACAAAGTAACTAATGCACTGATCTTATCTCAACAAAGAAGTGTACATACCAATTTTTACGGATTTTTGTTTTGTTTTGCTGATATCCGAGGTTGGCCTCAAACCTACTGTGTAACCCGGAGGATGCCCTTGGATATAAGATCCTCTCATCTCTGTCTTCAGAGTGTTGGTTATATCCTCTCATCTCTGTCTTCAGAGTGTTGGGGTACAGGCATACATCACCACACCTGCTTTTTACATGGTGCTAGGGATCAAACCCAGGGCTCTGTGAGTGCTAGGCAAAGGTTCTACCAAGTGAGCTGCACCCAGCCCTTTAAATATTTATGTTAAATGCTCCTGGGAAGGCATGTGAAGACAACAGTATTTTAGGTGTCAGTGATATGTGTAAACATTCTGCCATGTTAAGATGTATAAACTGGAGAACACAGTACATAGTTGAGGTCTATTCTTACTTCATCCCAAAAGACAGTGCCATGAGTGACAACACTTGGAATTTGGTATGTTGTCTGCTAATCTTTACTTTATACTGTTGTCACTAACTAGTCTTTCTTTGTATTTCCAAGGGCATTTTAGTGAATGGAGGATGACTAGAAGGGGGTGGTGTTGCTTATTTCCTGAATGAAGATGCTTAGGCCTTATTGTATGGTTACAATGTTTCAAGACATCCGATCCTTACAGGTAACTTTGTGCACATCTTTATCTGTCTTCTAAGTTGATTTCAGTGTCATTTTCAAGTTCATATCTCTGGAGGAAACATTTTTGCCATCTGAGACATCTATAAAAAGAACATTTAGACAATTTCATTTTCTGAGATAGGCAGTGGTATTTTACTTCCAGTACTAAGGGAAAATAATTGACAATATTTTTGCAGTGAGAATGCTCATAATTTGTTTCACTATATGAGAAATATAATTCAATTTCCCAAGAAGTACNGCTTGGCACTTGGTTGGCTTTGGTTTTTATAGCTGCAGCCCTGGGATATGTATTCTCCACAACAAAGATCTAAACTCTCCCATGGTCCTCACTTCTTATTGGATTTGATTGCTTTTATCTTCTCTTTCCCGTCGTCGTCTACTGTCTCTACTTAGTCTGCCCTCCCCTCCCCCTCTGGTGTTTACTCTTCCTCTTCTTCCTCCTCCTCTTTGGTACCCTGTTCTTCCTTTTCCTGGCCCCATTTTTCTCCTCCCCATTTCTCCTTCCCCTTGGTGAATTTTTTTTCTTCCCCTCTGTCTATTGCTTTCTGGTGGTTTTCTTATGTTTAAGCCCCCAGTAATTTTACTAAATTTCTTNCTTGTGCAGAGAATTGCTGCAATTAAAAAAAAAATTCTACCAGCTACAAAATTTTTACTCTTTTCTTCATTTCTCTTTATGGACCTATATGGAAAGAGTTAATCCCATGCACAATTAAGCTCCCTATGGTGAGTCTGCTGATAGCTCTCCTCATATAGTAACAGAACTGTGGTGAGGAAGCTAATCCTTGGGATGATTAGTACTTGGGNAGAGGATCTAAGAAGATTAGATTTTAATTTTGTATATGGTGAAATTAAAACTTTCTTAGCTGTAGTTCTGAGTTGTGAACTATTCATAGTCATATAGTTAGCATTACCACAATTGAAATGCAGAACAGTCTTACAGGCCAGAATGATTTATCATGAATCCTTCTTGTCATCATTCCCTGCATAATCCCAGTGCTGGCGCCACGGAGCTAAATGATGCCTGTTCGAGTGAGTGAGTCTGCCTTCCCCACTATGTGATGTAGTGGAATTGTACAGTGGCAGCCTGTTGAGTCCATGGCTCTTTCCATTTACTATAATGTATTTTGAGATTTGTTCTTGTATCGATGGCTGTTTTCTTCTTCAAATTGTTGACTCATGTCTCTTTTATAAATGCTCCAGAATTTATCATTTGCCAGGGAAAGAGTATTTGGGTACTTTCCACATTTGGCAATTATGCATTAGGCTGCTGTAAATATCTGTGTAGAGGTTTCTGTATGAATAGCATTTTTATTTCTTTTGGATAAATAACCAACAATGAGGTTGCTGAGTCATCTGTAGGAAAGGCCACGCTGCCTTCCTATCAGTGACAGATGGGAGCTTTCTCTGCTTTGCCTGATCATGAGAATTTAGTATGTTCAACAGCTTTTAATTTCTTAGTTGAACTTTTATTAATTACTTAATGAATTAATAAGCTATTCTGGTAGGTATTTAGTGGTAGCTCACTGTAGTTTTTAAATAAACTCAGAATAAGTTACGATGAGATCCAGTCATTCCTGTGGTAATTCTCCTTTTGTATCNNTATTTTGTGAAAATGTGCATCAAAATTTCCTCCTACTTTTTAATTTTTTTTGTTTTTTGTTTATCTCTTGGTATTTAGAGGTAGATAATCATATAACTGAGGCTGGTCTTGAATTCTGCTTCTGCTTCCATCTCAGAAGTGCTGGGATTGTAGGTGTGCATCATCATACCCTTGTCCTTGATGATTTGGGGTTTTGAAGGGACTGGATATTTCTCAGCCCACTGTGCTTATTTCAGGGACCTAAGAAACCAAACAGCTTTTAAAACTCAACCACNGATAGTGGTTTTAAGTTAGTTTTCTCACACCAGAGATAATTAAAGATATGGCCACTCATGGGCACATTATTTATTTTTTGTTTTTTAGATTATTCTATGTATGTGAGTGCTTTGCTTGCATGTATGTCTGTGCACCACGTGCAAGCTTAGTGCATGGAGACCAGAAGAGGGCATGGGATCCCCTGAAAATGGAGTTATGGATGATTATGAGCCGCCATGTGAGGGCTGGGGACTTAACAAGGGTTCTCTGCAAAAACAGTAAGTGCTCTTAAGCACTGAACCATCTCTCCAGTCTGAGCAGCAAACTTTACCTAGAGAAATTGAGGGAAAATGAAAGAAACACCCAACAGTGGGGGTGGGGGATTCTCAAGAGAGAAAAACACCCATTCAACTTCTTCGTCTGATCATTGTCATAGGACTCGGCAGAAAGTGGACAAATAGATAATTTTATTAGCTGGCCAATTAAAGAGCTCCACATTCTGAATGCTTCCCTGGCCTATCGAGGGAGAGGATCATGCTGTGTTTCTGTGCTACACACCCAGTTATGGGTGTGTATTGGATAGTGTTGTGTCAACTTGACTCAAGCTAGGGTCAGGCATCTGTGAAGAGGGAACCTCAATTGAGAAAATGTGTCTACCAGATTGAGCTGTGAGCAAATCTGAGGGTCATTGTCTTGATTAATGATTGATGTGNGAGGGCCCAGCTCACTGGAGGCAGTGCCACCCCTGGGGGGGTGGGCCTGGAGTGTTAAGAGAGCATGCTGAGCAAGCCATGGAGAGCAAGNCAGTAAGCAGTGTTCTCCACAGCTTCTGCTTCTGTTCCTGCTTTCAGGTTCCTGACCTGAGTTTCTTCCATGACTTTCCCCAAGTGATGTGACCCAGGATAGGTAAGCAGAAATCAACTCTCATCTTCTCAAGTTGCTTTTGGTCATGGTGTTTAGAAAGAAAACTAAATGGTGATGGAAGGCTCCCTGCTTATCCCTGACTCCTGTTGTCAGTTGTTGAGTGTGACTGCTGATGTCACTCACTGGCCGTTACAGCCACCTCCCACCTTGCAGAGATCTCAAGAGCTGTTAACTTACTGTGCCCTTTATCTTGGCTACCAGCTGTTCCTGGCTGACTCTTTAACTACAGGATGGTATGGGACCTCTCTCCTGAAATAGGCGGTGGCTTTCTTAGAAGCTTTAATCATTTGCAATTAACTGCATTAGAAGGAAGAAGGGACAACAGTGCCCTGCNTATGTTCCTCAGGTCTTCCGGCTACAGCATGCCTGCTGTCACTGGCCTGGCACTCCGGATTTGGCTATCTTAACCCTAATTTTCCCTTTAACCCCATCATCCATTCCATTTCCCACTTCCAACTTAGAGAACTAGCTAGCTCCTGGATCAGTTGTGTGCTTTGTATATATTTTATTAGCATGTGTTAATTATACATAATAACCGGATTATTTGTTGTAGATTTTCATGTATATATAAATACATTTTTTTCATACTCACCACTCTCACATCCCATTCCCCTTGACCCTTTCCCTTCCCATCTTTCCCAATCACACATCTGTTTATTTATTTGTTTGTTTGGATGCGTATGGGTACTTTGCCTGAGAAGGCCAGAAAAAGGTGTTGGATACTGTAAAACAGGGGCTACAGACAGTGAGGTGGCCACTGGGTNCTGAGCATTGAACCAGGTGTTCTGGAAGAGCAGCCAGTGCTCCAATCATGGAACCATCCTCCAGCCTCTGATACTCTTTTTAAAAGATTGTTTTTTTCTTCTTTGGTTCTTTTTGAGACAGGGTTTCTCTGTGTAGCTCTGACTGTCCTGAAACTTGCTCTGGAGATCAGGCTAGCCTTGAACTCAGAGGTCCACCTTCCTCTACCTCCCAAATGCCAAGATTAAAGACATACACCACCACGGCCGGCTCAAACCTAGGATTCTTTATCCAGTGAAGTTAATCTTAATTAGTAAAGGATAAAGTCTGCATCCAGCAGAAGCAGAAGTAATTTATTATCAGCAATATGACTCTGAAAAGAGGCATTCTCCCAAGAGAAGGAAATAATGCCAAGTAGAAACTCAGATGGCACAATAAAGTAGTTTATAGTTCTTGATTCTGAAATTNACCTAAAAGTTAATCATTTAAAGCAATGGTAATCCTAACGACATATAGGAAGATTCTGACATACAGATAAATGAAATAAATACTAGCAAGGTGACAGTGTCAAGGAGCACCAGCCATCTAAACAAACTGGTGAGCTGTAGGTTCAGTGAGAGACCCGTCTCAAAAAATAAAGGTGGAGAGAAATTGAGAAAGACACCTCTGGCCTCCACACTTATGTACACATCCACACACACGTGTCTGTACATCCATGCACATGAACATGTACACACACACACACACAAAACCTGATGATTCCAAGCAGATGACTGGCTAGTGAAATTTTTATTCTGTACAGTACAATATACTTGAAAATATCAATACTGGATTAAAGACCTCACATTAGTTACTTTTTCTCATTTCTGTGACCAAAAATACCCAGTAAGAAGCATTGCAAGGAAGGAAAGAGGTACTTGGCTNATGGTTTGAGGACACAGTCTGTCATGGTGGGAAGGCATGGTGTCAGCAGCACCAGGAAGCTGGTCACATTGTATCTGCAGTTAGAGACAGAGTGAAATGAATGCCTGTGCTTAGCAATTTCCTCCCTTAGTCCAGGACTCCAGTCCATAGAATGGGGTGACCCACTTCCCACACCAGTCACCCCAATCTAGAAACTTCCTCCCAGACATTCTCAGCTCTTTGNCTCTTAGGNGATTGTACATCTTGCCAAGTTGACAANCAATACTGACCTTCCATTTTTGTCTCTGTGATTCTAGACCCCATAAAGCTGACAGTCAGATCAACCACCACCTTCAGTTCTGTTGGCAGAAANCAAGGNACTGCGGCCTTGGGAGATGGAATTCATGTCACTGTTTCTCAAACTCAAGTCTACTCAGCAGGTCTGAACTAAAGACATACTCCTCTGAAAGGTAAGATTACTAATCCACCATAACCAATTTGTGCCTTGGAGAATAGACATATCTTTTTAATTTGTGTCTTTATGGGCATGATAGAACCAATATGAAGAAGATANCCACCAGCAGTACCCTGCCGTGGTTGAAACTGGCCAAATTTCCCCACAATGTGTCCTTGTGGCCTAACCCTCCNTTACACATAGATGCTATTAGATTCTGTGATCTTTGTGCCAAGGTCCATCCACAGCCCTTGGTTTGTCTTCTCTCAGTTTTCCNGGACAGCCAGCATCCCCGGCTGGCACATAGCTGTCCCTTTCCAGACCTGCAGTCAAACCTGCAGTAGTCCCTCCAACTGTCTTATCTGGCTGAACAGGTTTTTCCTATCTCAGGGCCCGGGCCTAGGGAATCATCCCCACCCACCAACCATGCTGCCAAGACTCTTGCCCCTCTGTGAGCACAGG
>LZPO01087236.1:190033-202645 GCA_001675575.1 Neotoma lepida | reverse complement strand
CTGTTTTCATCAATACCAGAATCAACTCGCATTTTCTAGTAGTCACTTTATTTTTAATTGTGGGGGCATGTGGTGTGTGCACTAGTGTAGCTGTCTGAGGAGAGAGAGGTGTCTAATCCTCCTGGAGCTGCACTTATAAGTGGTTGTGAGCTACCTGACATGGGTGCTGGGAATTGAACTTGGATCCTCTGCAAGATTAGTACCCACTCTTAACCACTCTGAGCCATCTCTCCAGCCCTTCAACTTGTTGGAATATACTGTAGAATTCAACGACCTCATAGAGAAAGTGNTGGCAAATGTCTATCTGTCCTTCCCATGAAAAAGGAAACTTTTCCTGAATTTCTTCTAAGATTGGGACAGAAAAGAAAAAGTTAACCTAACTAAGGCTGTGTCAGCAGCCCACTGTCTTGGTCTNTTGGGTTTCTCCCATGACTGCCATGATGGGGCTTTCAGAGATTGATTTGGGCCACAATAAACAAGCTAGTTTATAGGAATTACTCACTAATTTTCTCCCACAAGAGAGAGAACATGGCTGTGTAGCAAGCTGTTGAGAATAAGCACACATCCACTATGTTTCTGGTTTTAATTATAATTTTTATTATCTTTAAATACATTTTATTATCTATTTGAGACTTATAACATGATGTTATGGGATACACATAGAAAGTAAATGGGTCATGTAATGAAGCAAAGTAACATACCATCATGTGTAGCTGCTTTCTTTGGTGACATGAGCTGTTAAAATCAACTTATTTCACAATAATCTCTAATGAAATACAATTCTATTAATTATAGGTTAAAATCAATTTATTTCACTATAATCTCTAATNCAATTCTATTAATTATAGTCCTGATGCTGTATTAGTTCTGTAGACTTAGTCATACTTTGACCTACAAGCTCCCTATGTTTCTCTGTTCCTCATCTCTTGTCCCAGGTCACCACTGTTTTTCCCTAAGGACTGGGGAGATGCCCTAGAGGGTAAAATGTTTGCTGTGCAAGCCTGGTGACCTCGGTTCAGATCCTCACAGTGCACAAAATGGTGGTTATGATGACACACATGTGTGATTGTGGTGTTCNCATGGCATTATGGGAGGTGGACAGGGGCATCCTGGGAGTTCAAAGGTCTGCTAGTCAGGTGTACTCAGTGGTGGACAAGAGGCTGTCTCAGNTGAGGTGGCAAGTGAAGTCTGACTCCTGAAGTTGTCAGACCTGAAAGGCTGGATTTTGATCTGATATTTACCCTACAGCAGCTTCATTCTTGGTATCTAATAAACNCTGTCACGTCAGACTGTACCATGTACAGTTAGTATACAGCCATGGATTCCCCAGTGGACAGCAGACCCGTCATCTTCTACCTGCTTAACAAGTGAGTGAACTAGCACTGGATAACACCCTCCTGCCCCCCCCCATCCCCACCCCGTCATCCATCAGCAGCTGGAGCAAGGTCCCTGTATGGAGGTCATTTTCCCATCTCAGATCCTAACTGGGCACAGCCTGGCAATGTGCTGGCTGTCATGTTTCTTTTACTTTTCCCCATTAAATATGTGCTTTGATCACATGGGATCAGACTCCTCCCTTAGCTTTAGTGATTAAAAATGAAAGGGAACCTATACTGTCTTGATAATGGCAACACTACTCATAGCAGTCGAGAAATGGAAACCTTCNAAACACTCATCAAGTGATGGATGCAGAAAATGTGCTACATATANACAATGGAGCCCTACTCAGCCATTAAAGGAGTGAAACCCTGTCATGTTTGGCAACACGAATGAAAGTGGAGGTCATCATTTTAAACCAAACTAGCCAGGGTGGGTGTGGTGGCTCCCTCTTGTAATACCANTGCTGGGAAGGCAGAGACATACAGATCCCTTGGGATCCCTGGCCAGCCTTCCTAGCCTCTTGTCAAGTTCTAGGCCTGTGACAGCCGCTGTACCCCCCAAACACAATGAGTGGTGCCTGAGGAATGACAATGGTGGTTATCCTTGGGTCTCTACACACATGTATGAACACATACACATAAACCTGCATGTACAACAAACAGCAAACAACTAAAGGATTGGGGACACTGGTAAAATGGTGGCCGTGCTTTGTTGCAGGTTGTCATTTATATACTTAAAATAGTTCATCTTCATTGTCAAGTTGATTGCATCAAGGAATGCCTAGGGTATCAGTGAAGCATGCTTTGTATGTCTGTGATGACATTTCCAGGCTGTTAGATCACAAGGGTTCTAACCTAATTAGTGGTTTAATTTTTTCATGAATTCATAATGTAATAGCATTATTGGGAGGAAGTGAAAGCCAGGAAGTGGGATGTACTTAAAGGAAGTAGGTCTCTGGGAGCAGCCACCATGATGTTCCTTCCACCTTGGCCTGGGAACAACAGAGCTAGCCCCAGGAGACTAAACCCCCTGTGACCGCAGCCAGCATCAGTCCTTCCTCTTCTAAGTGGCTTGAGTTGGGTGTTTTGT
This sequence comes from Neotoma lepida, assembly GCA_001675575.1. Classification (NCBI taxonomy): domain Eukaryota; kingdom Metazoa; phylum Chordata; class Mammalia; order Rodentia; family Cricetidae; genus Neotoma; species Neotoma lepida. The sequence continues at coordinate 200,176 of LZPO01087236.1, read as the reverse complement.
CACCTGGTAACCAACATACAGAATAATGAAACAAGTATTATTTTAGGGATGAGAAGCACAGCTCAGGGCTTAGACGAATAGATTAACACATACAGCTAATAAGTAACAAATGGCATCTGAGCTAGGCTAGCCTGACACTGAGACTAGGGCTCAGTCTCGGAAACATTTATGGAGTTTAAAATGCCTTTTAGCCCCTGAGCAAAGCCTGCATTGCTCTTTATGCACTCAGATGTACACTAAAACAGAATCCTAAGCCCTCTGCTGAAAGCCTTTGAAATCAAGTGCCCGGATGTCAGGTAAGACATTTAATTTAAAACACTGAGACGCAGGAGTTTACACTTTGCCTTAAATGGTGCTGAGTTAGCAATGACCCAAGTAACTTTGAGACTGGACATTTTATAGAACCAAGATACAGTTATTTCTTGAGTTGGCATGGGATTAGGCTTNAACTGGCAGTTGGGCAAAGATGAAGAATGAGAACTGTTATACCTGCTCTCCCCCAATTATGTAAACACAGCTTGGGGAGTTCAAATGTAGATCAAACAGCCTTACTACCCAGTGGCCGAGGAAGAGTTCTGCATGAAAAATGCTTATAACAGAAAAACTCACCTAATCACTTACCAGAATCAGAAAATTCTGGATGTATCCAGGGTAGGTCAAAGGACATGGGAATGGGAATNACAAATACTTATTGAGCATGCATACTACAAATTCTGCTTTATTTTTATTTCATTTTGTTGTTATTATTTTGTATGTGTGTATGATGAATACATGAGTGTGAGCCTGCCTTTGCATGAATGTGGAGGTCAGAGGACACATTTCAGCAATCAACTCTGTCTATGATGGGTTCTAGGGACAGAACTCCTGTCTTTGGGCTTGGATGCAAGTGCTTTCACCCATTGAACCATCTTGCTAGCTTAAAAGCTGGTGTTTTAGGTGGTCTGGGACCACCACATTGTTGAGGAAAAATTTAATGGCCACTTGACTTTAAATGAGTCAGTAGATTTGTATGGAGGGAAGAAAACATACTCAAGTCTGTGGTCACTACAGGCTGACAGACATGACACACTGAAGACTTGAAGAAATAAAGGAAATACCATTTAAGCCATTAATGCTACTGAGAACCAGGGAGTAAAATCAGATAAAATTGGACTATGGGTAGGAAAAGAGNGAGCAAGGAGAGAGTGGACAGCAGCACGGTGGGTTCATATTGCAATGCAATACTAAATGCGATACACTCCAGTGGGTCCTCACGACACCTCGATGACCTTTTGCTTGTTGGTATTTCATTCACTCTTCAGCTATATGGAGAGCTGGAGGAAGAGAAATTGGGATCCTTTGGGCTTTTTTTTTTTAATTATAGGGAGTAAAAGTGGTATATGATGTGTCTACAGCCCTTGAAAGATGNGAAACAGGTCCCCATCCTGTCTTCCTTCCTAGAATAGAGTAGGTTTGGAGTGGGAGGGATCTTCATTTTATTTTAAGATTTATTTTATTTTTAAACTATATGTCTGTAACTATGTGGAAGTATGTGTATGTATACAGGTACCCCAGAGGGCGAAAATTCCTTGATGCACTGGATTTATAGCTGTGAGCTGCCTGCACCAAGTGCTGGGAACTGACACGGGTCCTCCACGAGAGCAGCAAGCCTCTCTCCAGCAGCAAGGGTAACCTTTATTTTAACTAATCGGTGTTAGGTTCCTCTACGGGGATTGCTGGCCCGTGGAGGCGTTGAGTGGTCCTCCTAAGAAAAGAATAGTGATGTTTGGTAAATAACTGCTCCAACATCTCAAGTTTCACTTCTCTGTGCTGGAAGGTGCTAGAAGGACTGCAGGGCACAAACTAGTCAGTATGGACCGTCTAGAGTGCTGCTCATAGCTGAACAAATGGAACTGTGGTCTGAGATTTTGGCTTGGTGATGACTAAGCTGGCTGGTTTTGGAGGATGCAGACTTTCTTCTTTGTCCTTGTACAGGATGCTTAAGCAAATAGAATAGGCAGCCGCTAGGAGGTACCCGAGCTTTTTTGTCTTCTGCCTGGGCAAGCAGAAATGGCTCACAGTGAGTCCCTCCACTAGGCGGGTCCAGCGGGTGGCACTTTTCCAAGGTCGCAGTTGTGATAAGCTTGCCATCGCAACCTTTTAAGAATAAACACGTTTTTAATCTACAGTGGCAGAGGAGGCGTTATCTCCCCCAAGGTCTGCTGGTTGGGACACCAACCATGCATGTGTGGACGCAGCTCTGCTCTCTGCAGGGTGGAGGCGAGGTGGCGGACCCCGGTGTGCACGCACCTCCCCTCGTGCCCACCAGCATCATTGTGTGTGTGCATGCGCGTGCGTGCATGGAATCATAGCTCGCGGACGGGCTGATCTGGTTAAGGGAGCTCAGGAAGGAATAAATCATCTCCAACCTCCTCGCTGCTCGTTTATAACCAATCAGTTGCAGAAAGGCGAGGGTGACAGCAGCCTGGTCGCACAGGATGCGGGTCCCCAGTCTGTGCACACTCAGGGATAGATATATGTGCGTGCGTGTGCATGCATGCACCAGAGGGGCCGTTGTTCTTATTGTCTGCTTCTCTCCGCAGAGAACAAGGGCAGCGGCGAAGGGCCTGCGCCCTGGGCTAGTGTTGCGGCCCCAAGCGGGTCGAGGGAGGCAATTTCGCGGGTGGGGGAGGGTGGGGGAGACCTTGATTTCCACCAATCCCGGGGCGCGTGTCTGCGGAGTCCAGGGCGCAGCGGAAGGCTGCGGCGCGCCGCTGAATGAACTGATGAGAGCGAGTTCTCAGATTGCCCGAGANGGGAGCGGAGCGAGGGTCCCAGCGGGCACGGCCGAGGCACCGGGGCCGGACTAGTGGTCCCGGGCAGCCGTGGAAATTTCCAAGGACTTGGTGCGGCCGGGAGAGCACGTCTTGGGGGGTGCCGGGCACCGCGGCGGCGCAGGAGGCGGGGGAAAGGGCGGTGCAGGGCGCAGGAGCATCTTTCTCTGGAAGGGACACAGCGGGTCAGATGTCCCGGAGCCAGCNGCACCTCTTCCAGGACCCCAGGCGAGGGCGGCTGTGATGCCGCAGTAAGGGCAATAGCAGCCGGCCCCACTGCTCTCGCCAAGACCCCTCCGTCGCCTACCTCTGCAGGGAAAGGGACCATGGCTCGTGACTTGCCTGGAAGCCACTTCCCCTAGCAAGAAATCCGTGGGAAAAGTTGCATTGGCGAAGATCCTTGTAGCTGACCTCTGGGGCCGTGGTGGGGGTCCCCCAGCTGTGCGTGTGCGTGCAAGAAAGCCAAAGGTGTGTGTGCATGGGGGGCCAGCCGTGGAGGCACCCTCCCTTGCCACTTCGCCTGGCATTGTGCTGAGGCTCCCACGACCGACCCTGGGACGCCGAGGCTGTGATGAGCCCCTGCGGGCGGGCCCGGCGACACACGTCCAGAGGGGCCATGGCCATACTGGCATGGAAGTTCCCGCGTACCCGGCTACCCGTGGGAGCCAGTGCCCTCTGTGTGGTGGTCCTCTGTTGGCTCTACGTCTTCCCTGTCTACCGGCTACCCAATGAGAAGGAGATCGTACAAGGGGTGCTGGCACAGCGCACGACTTGGAGGAGGAATCAGACCGCTGCCAGGCTCTTCAGGTACCTACTGCTGGCCGCTGCTCCCTCCAGCATCCCTTCCTGCTAGTGTGCAGAGGACAGGGTCGTCTGTGAGGCTTCCCTGTCCTGCTCCCTCTGTCCCATCCCTTACTCCAAGAGGTGTATCAGGCANCTTTGGTTAAGCAAAGACATTTTATCATCCCCGAGTCTGCCTTCTATTGCAATTGGCCCAGCTCTGGTGGGAAGGGAGACCCAGGACAACTTAATCTCTGCTACTTTCAGAGAATTTATTTCTTGNACTCTGCAGATGTTTGGTGCTAAGAAGTAAGCTAGAAGTAGGTTAAGAGGCGTCCGGGGGCAAATGGTAACATAAATCAAATATAGAGTAATGATAGGCAAGACTCGGGTCAGAAAGACCTGAAAACCATCCATGTCTTTGTGTCCCCCCCACCCTCTGCGGCTTTGTGCAATGTGCCCATAGCGAGTCCGGAGCACAGAACCTACTAAGCNCACAGCGCACGACTTGGAGGAGGAATCAGACCGCTGCCAGGCTCTTCAGGTACCTACTGCTGGCCGCTGCTCCCTCCAGCATCCCTTCCTGCTAGCTGTCTCTTATACACATCTAGATGTGTATAAGAGACAGGTGCCCATAGCGAGTCCGGAGCACAGAACCTACTAAGCGCTGGGACCGCGTCATTTTTGTTTTGAAATTTCAACAACTTTTTGATGACATATTTTCTCTTCTGACCAATTTTTTCGGTAGAACAAGTTACTATCCCAAGGTCATTCATTATCTAAGACAAAGTACAGGCGCTAGAATCTTGACCGCTTTCATGCTCGAATCAAAGCACCTGGCTTCCTTTTTCTTAGTTTAGACTCTGAGAGATGCATGTGAGGGAAAGGCTTGGAATTAGAAAACAAACAAAACCCAAGGCCNGGTTTGAAGTAGGGACCACACAGAGCTGGTAGTTCTTCCTCTTGGGGGAGGTGTTAATGTAAGGAGCAGAAGACCGGTTTGCAGCAGGGGTTGGGTAGCTACGCCGGAGCGCAGATAAAAATCTCTTTGCACATTACTGGCGTGTTGGGGGAACTGATTGGGGGACCCNACTGACCAACCAAAACCACTGAATGACCGCGGGGCAGTGCCTTCTCATCTCAGCCCCTGGCACCAAGATGTTGCCTTGCTGGCCTCTTCTGATAGTGATCTGAGGGAGGAGTTGACAGACAGGCAAGAGCCAATAGAGACCTTTCCCACTGGTATTATGAGCTACAGTAAAATCTTCAAAAATAAATAATTTCCCTCCTTAGGCCAACTTCTGGAATGGCAGAGGTTGAATGGTTCTTCTAGAAACTAGATGGAAGCAGCTGACATTTTCTTTCAAATTTAGAGGGAAGAGCTATCTTTTTCTCACCCCTCCCCCACTTTCTTCACTCCGTCATCACTAGTTTTTAAAATAATTTCACTCCCCTTCAAAGTACACAAAGATGAATTTACTTTCACCATTACAACGTTGACCTTTGGGCTCTAAGGCAGGTGGAATACACACCACCCAGTGGCTCCTTACAGACCGAAGACACTTTTCTGTTCAAAAAAAGGATAGAAATGAGTTAAGAAATTCCCATTGGCTCGAAAGAATACACACACACACACACACACACACACACACACACACACGCCTTGTTAGAAAATAGATTTCTTTGAGAGGACTCGGCCAAGTGCAAAAGGTTTCATAGTGTGATAAACACAGACAGATGGTTTCTGAGACGCACTTGCTCATTACTGTCTTTAACTCGGGGTGGTCTTCATCCTTTGACTTCCTTTCTGTATTCAGAGGATGACTTAGTTAAGTCTATATACCATCAAATGTCCCTCGCACACATCCCTGAAAGTCAGCGTCTGTAAAAATGTGCAAGAAGCACTTACTTCATTGCAAACAACTTAAACTTCAAATTAGAGTCCAGAATTTGCGCAATGCCTGTGTCATAGGCAGTCCCAGAGCACAGTTTCTTCAGCAAATTACTTAACTCCTGGAATCTTGGCTTTCTTATTTCTAAAATGCAGTCAATACCATCTTTTTCCCAGGGTTGTGCTATGGTTTAAATTGAAAAGATGATTGATTACCCAGTGTCAGGTACCTTGTGTATCCAAAAACGGTCCATCTGTGGTTCTCACACACTCTAACCTCCTGCATATGTCACCACTTCAGGGAGGACTTCTGGCNTGCCTGGAGGAGTTCTGACTATGTCACCTGTCATATTTATAGACATGTTTGTCCATGCTTCTCTCCTTGCTCACATCGATTAAATCAATAAACAGAGACAGAGAGTTTAGAAAGACTTGAGAAATTTTATTTTTGTTAAGCTAAAACACTTTTTTGCCTTGAACATTTGTTAAATTCCTCATTTTTTAAACATCTGCATTATTAGCTCATGGGTGGGAGTATGTGTTGGTGATAGACAGGTGAGCCAGAGGTCTTTGTGGCATTACAGAGTCCTCACTTTGGNAATACATACCTTTGTTAGTCTAGTCTTAAACATCTTCACAGATACANAGAGGTANACACATATTGACAATGCANATTTGTGTGAGGGGACANACACAAACTTGTTGATGAACCTGGAAAATATCATACATATGTACACATATAGAGAGATGTACATATAGGCATGTATTTGCAGTCACCTAGCCAATACCTAGTGCATGACTTCTATGTACCTTCTATGGGTCAGGACCATAGGACCCAAATGCAGAGGTGGAAGAGCTAACCTCTCCCTAGGGACATATGACAAAGCAAGTAAGGAAACAAACTGGAAGCACCAGTCAAGTCATGTCAATGAAAGAGGACCTCCCTGTGTTTCCAACCCTGCATCTCAGATGCTCTTTCACACGCTGGATCCCCACTGGTTTTTCTGATTCACTTTTCCTGCCCTGGAACCTGTGGGTTGACTTCCCTGATGGGAGTTTTGTCAAGCAGTCTAGAAGACAGCAGCCTAGCAGTCCAGAGCTGTGGAGGTTGTGAACTAAGCAGGGGCCACCTCAGGCTCTCACATAGTGGTGGAGTGGCCAGCCTCATTCTGGAAGCTCATGCTCCTCCTGCTCCTTTGGACAGACTGCTCACATGGTGGGGAGTGCTAAGCTAGAGAAGTGCTTATGTTTCTGTGAGCTCCTTACCCAATCCATTTGCTCTTCAGAAATGAGTCCCCACCCAGGACTTCTGNGTAAGGCTTTATTCTTAGCACCTGACATGGTAACAACACTGACATTGTAGCCAAACTAAGCAACTAGTGCCAACTCTGTGAAGGCCTTATACGTGTTGTCTTTCAAAAGGATTTACTTATTCTTGACTTATNAGTATAACTNTTTTGCTTGCATGCATGTGCACCACTTGCATGTCCACAGAGGACAGAAGAAGGCATTGGATCTCCTGGAACTGGAGTTGTAGATGTAGTTGTGAGTCGAGTATTAGGAACGGAACTCTGGTCCTCCACAAGAGCATCAAGTGCTTTTTTCTGCTTAGCCATCTTTCTAGCACCCTTCCTGCTCTGTCAACTTTAATTCCCTTGAGAAACTTGTCAAATTGGATAAAGATGAATGCTTCTTGGGTCCTAAAACTGAAGGACTATTTGGACTCCTACGGGAGGAACAAACCTAAACAGATGTGGATGCTGAGGCACCTGAGAGAGGCAGCATGCCTGAGGGAAAACACTGGGAATGGTCCAAATGTGGTTGTGACCCTTCCTACTTGGGGCCCATTGGTGAGGCAAACAACTCTCAGAGCTTCCTTCCCTGACTTGTGAAATAAGATGTGTGAAATTTCCACAAGGGCTGTAGTGACATGAGCGCATACACAGATCACGAGCCGCATCTCTGCATGATTCTGGGGCATGGCAACAGAACCATCAGCCAGGCACTGGGGAAGTTCCCAAAACTTGCTACTTGAACTTCAAGTGGGAGGAGAGAAATTGGTTTCAGAGAGGAGATGGGGTTTGTTATAAGCCTTGAAGGAGAGTAAATTGGGGTGGTGGGTGGCTGTTTTTAGCAGAGATGGAAGTATGTGATTGCTGTGTGTAAGGCTCTCAAGCCACCAATGGGGACTCAGGAGACAGGCTGGCTTGGAGGTCAGTGGAAGCCTGGTTCCAATCTCCAAATGCCTTTAAGGATGTTCCTTGTGAGATAGGGACCGACAGTGTTACTACCACCAGGGAATTTAGGGGACATATGAACACAAATGCAGAGCACATGTGTGTGGGTGCATGTGCACATGTGTGTACATGCATGTAGATGCCAAAAGTCAACCTCAAGTGTCGTTCTTGAAACACCATCTACCTTGTTTGTTTGTTTGTTTGTTTTTTGAGACAGGGTCTGTCCNTGAACCTGGAGCTCACCAAGTAGGCTAGGCTGGATGGCCATCNAGCAACAGGAATCCTCCTCTCTGTGCCTCTCCAGCCGTGGANGCTCAAACTTCAGACATTGCCACACTGTCCTGGGGAGAAGGGTGTAGCTGTCAGTGCAGGGCATGCACACCGGATGTCTGTCAGGTTAAAGGAGTGTGGAATCAGCTTTGAAAAAGTAGCTTGGGAACAAGTTGGCATCATAAGTTTTGAAGTTAAGAGAGTAAGCTAGAAGCTGTGTGTTGGTACATACCTGTAATCTCAACATTTAGGAGACTGTGACAGGGTGAAAATCNTGAGTTTAAGGCCACATAGGAAGACTCTGAGCAAGTAAACAAACAAAATCCAAATCAAAATNAAATGTTACAGTTACGTTATGGCTTAAAATATGGAGAGGCTTAGCAATAATCTTCATAGAAAAAAATCTATCATTTAGATTTATTGGATATAAAATGTGTGTGGCCTCATTCTTAGCAATTGTCCTCAAAGCAACTCTATAAAGTAGATTTTTAAAACAAGGCTTTGTTTTACAGATGAAACTATGGGAGTCAGAGAGATCTGGGAACCAAAAGGTAGAGTTGGGTTTCCAGTGTGGAGCTTAAATAAGCCTCTAGCTCATTCTCTGATGATGGTGGGCAACGGAGGCATCGCCTACTCAATAGAGGCATCGCCTACTCAGTCTCTGATCACGNTGGGCAATGGAGGCATCTTGATTTCCTTTCTCCAGTGTCATCCTTCACCCAGTCTAATTTGTATAGTGTAGTAACATTGGACTCATTATTGTTTTGGAAATGCACCAGTCTGTGTTAATGTTGTACACCTTTTCCCTGGCCTGGGCTTTCCTTCCCCAGGATCATGTCATCTTGCACTTCACCAGTCTGCCTCCGGCTTACCTCTTGGGAGGAGTGTGTGACAGTGACAGCACACAGTGCTTCTGACATTAGCTCCGATTAACCCCATAGCACCCTGGCTGTGGTTGCTCTTGAGCAAGATGGGCTTCATTGCCTACTGGCCTGTAAAAATGTTTCTTGTNGGACTGCCCTGAGATCAGTTTAGGTAATGTGTTGGAAATGCCCACAACTGGATCGAGCATGTAATTGATGCTCAGGCNATGGACATTCCTCAGCTTGGAATGTCTTTAGCCTTTAGCATTTCTTTAGCCTTTCCCGCTCCTAGGCTGTGTTAAAAGCATCTTCACTGTTTTTTCCTTCATCCTCCTCCTCTTCCTCTTCTCTGTTCTATTATCTTTTGTGTGAGTGCAGCTGCAGGTGTGTCAGGATAGCCACACTTTTCACTGTGAGGCNGAGTCTCTGGTTTTGGGACATTGCNTGTACCACATACTGGTCCATGAGCTTCTTGGGATTCACCTGGCTCCACCTCCCATCTCACCACAGGGGTGCTGGGATTGAAGATGCATGGTGTTATACCTATACCTTGCATCTGGGGATTCAAACTCAGGTCCTCACCCTGGCATGGCAAGAACCATTTCCCCAGTCCCTCTCTGTCTCCTTTATGCCATGTACATATGATTGAAGCTACTGGGAAGACTGAGTCAGGAAGTTCAAGACTTGCCTGGACTCTGGAGTAATTTTCAACTACATCAAGACGCTGTCTCAAAATTAAACCAGTGAAAAGAGGAATTGGCATGCAGTGGAGTGTTTGTCTAGAATGTACAATGGCTCTGAGTTTAATTTCTCACAAAAGAGAGAGGGCTATTCTAGGAAATGAGTTGGGCTAACCAAGTAATTATGTATGTCAGTTTAGGGTGTGGCCTGTTTGAAGTCTGTGGGTCATCTTGGAATGATGCTGACTTCCTGTCCTCCCTACAGTGGCCCAGGCTGGCCTTGAGTTCACTGTGTAGTGGAAGCTAGCCTTGCTAGCTTCTGTTTCCATTTCCCTCCCACGTGCTGGGATTTCAAATAATTCATTTGGTCCTTCAGGGTCTTGACCTTTGGTGTCCACTAACCTTGAGGGAAGTAGGTGCTGGCTGAATAATTGCTAATTAATAGCCGTGTCTTGGGGCACACTTTATGCCTATAATTGTCCCTCCAGTGAAGGGACACATGACAATGGAATGTGATCCTATGATGTACTCTGCCTTCCACACTGGGTACTGAGGAAGCTGTACGGTGGCTCGTGGCCTGCTGAGGAAGACAGCAGACCTAGTATAAGT
>LZPO01087236.1:153674-167081 GCA_001675575.1 Neotoma lepida | reverse complement strand
AAAGTTTCTCTTGTGTTGACTGATTAACCAATACATCCATCGGTCTTCTAGGAAGTGCATGTGCTTGAGAACACACAGTAAATAGAATTATGAGGATGAAAAGTACAAGGCAAACCCAAGCCAACCATCCGCGCCAGTAGGCATTACAAAGAACATGATACTCGGGAATCATGACTCTTGTTTGCAACCAGGGACCCGCAGAGGGCTTAGCCCCGCAGGGCACGAACCCTCCTTCCTCGTGCAACCACTGAACTGATGGCATTTGTCACACTGGCGACACCGTCATGGGTGTGGCAAGGCTACATCTGCTACAGATGTTAGAACTGAAGAGGTGAGGCTACCATGGCAGTTGGAACCCACCTGATGCCATTGTGAGCCCCAGATGTTGAACATGTAGTGATCTGGTGTTTGCCTTGCTGGGTTTTGGTTTACTTTGGCCCCATTTTTTTATTGCTAAACTGCAGTTTTGGAATAGAGACGTTTATTCTATACTATTGTATATTGGAAATGTGTAACTTATTTGATTTTGCAGGGGCTCCTGTAGCTGGAAGTTTTCTCTAGTCCTGCCCTGGTCCCACAGCTTTATTTATCAACCAATGAGAGCAATACATATTCACAGCATACAGAAAGACATCCCACAGCATTTCCTCTTTTCTGTCTAATCAAAAAGAAAGGTTTTAACTTTAACATAGTAAAATTACATATAACAAAACAGCTATCAAGCAAGAATTATAGTTACAATATCTAGTCTATTTGTATTTGGCAAAATTAACAAAAATATTCTATCATCTATTCTATATCTGTAAGTCTAAAGTTTCATATCTAATTTATCTTTTATCATAACCAAGGAAAATTATAATTATAACTATCTAGTCTTCAATTACATCGAAGACCCCAGAAGGATATGTCTTTCTGTATGCTGTGAAATGTGTTGCTCCCACTGGTTAATAAATAAGCTGCTTTGGCTTATGGCAAGGCAGCTTAGAGGCAGGCAGGAAATCCAAGAAGAGAGGCAAGAGTCTAGAGAGAGATGTGAGCCAGGCACCAAAGGAGCAACACATAATGGGATGCAAGTAAAGCCACAGAACACGTGGCGATACATAGATTAATAGTTATGGGTTGAGTTAAGTTATAAAAGCTAGTTAGCAAGAACCCTGCCATAGGCCATACAGTTTGTAAACAATATTAAGCCTCTGAGTGATTATTTTATAAGTGGCTGCAGGACTGCAGGTGAGAGAGATTTGCCTTGGCTGGGCAGGACACAGGAAAACTTATGACTACAGGCTCACTGTTAAGAGATTGTCTTGAGTCCCAGAAGAGATTTGGGATTTTTGAACAATATTGGAACTATTAAAGACTAACAGGGACTTTTGAAATAGGAAGAACACATTTTGCATTAGCAAATGACCATGAGCCTGTGGGCCCAGCAGCTGTTTGAATGTTAAATGCTTCCCATAGGCTCATGCTTTTGAACACTTGGTTCCAAGCACTGTTTTGAGAGCTTATGGGACCTTTAGGAGGTAGAGCCTCACCAGAGGAAATGGGTCACTGAAGGCAGGGCTTGAGGTGGTATAGTCCTACTGCACTTCCTGTCTACTCTTTGATTCCTAACTGAGGATACAATATGACCACCTGCCTTACTCTCCTATTGCTACACCTTCCCTGAAGTGATGGACTATATCCTCTCAAGCTATAAGCCAANGCAAACTTTCCTATCTGTAAGTTGTTTCTTGTCAGGCTTTTGGTCATAGTGACAATGTCAGTAGAGAAATTAGGCTATAAGGAATTTAGAGTGTTGCTGAGTCACTGTGGCTGCCATCTTCAACCTCATTGGTTTTAGATAGCCTCCCCAAAGAAGAAATTCCTGCCTTCAGCCATCCTATCCTCAAATTTAATCAAGACAAGGTGGTGATGGGGATGTCAAGATTTACTTGAAATTAGCCTTTGGGGCATGGTTATAAGGAATGGAGGTATAAGACAGTCTTTTGATATGAGTAGAGTAAGGAATTGTGGGGACCAAAGTTTGAGCCCACATGAGGAGAGAAAGGAGTGTTATTGTATCAGGAAAGAGAGAAAAGGCAATTAGAGGAGAAGGGGCAGGAGACAGGTTGGGTGAGATTCTTGCCATGGATGGGAAACTAAGAAGAATGGGATTGGTCAGTGTGTCAAGTGCACGAGAGGTCAGGATGAACAAGAGGTGAGAAAAGAAAGGGTTGTTTGATTTGGTTAGATCATTATGTTTTGCTTTGGTCTAGATTTTCCATTTCTTCAAGCTTGAAGAGAGCCTGAAAACAAGATCCAGGGAGAAAGAACATTACAATATTTTTTATCTTGTCATAATATTTTAAACTTTTAATTTCTTTCTCATAGATTTTTCTCTAAAAACCATCAATTACCTCTTCAATTTTAATAGTGTCTAAAAATTAAATGCATGCAAAGTGATAAAAGTCATGTAAGTTCCTGACTCTAAGAGAATATGGAAGTGTGGGCTGGCTGTGTGGCTCAGTGGTCGAGGACTTACCTGCATGGGATTCTGGGTTTGATCCCCAAAGGTGAGGTAGAAACTTATGACATGAAAATTAGAGACCCCACATTCTCTGACATACCATTTCTATCCTTTTAAGGTAACAAGTGTCAAATTTACATTGGTAGCCTTTTAGTGATGTCTTTTTTTCACATACATGTTTCAAAACCAGAAAGCACTGGAAATTTCCAGGTATAGAAAGTTAAAAGAAAGACATTAAAAGTTAAAAGATAATACCATCTGGCTTCTGGTTTTCTGATCTCTCACAAAAGGCTAGTAAAATAAGAAGAGAATATAAATAGGCTTAAACTGGTAGGAAAAAAGATAGTGGAAGCAGAGACAATAGCAGCAAACGATATAAACAAAATTTTAGGAGACAAAGAGCAGATGGTCCAGTGCTGTTTGACTGGGACAGTGCAAAAGCCCAAAATTTGAGTGCCTATAGTATGGCAGCAAGCAAGAAGGAAGTGNGTTCACATTACAGAATTCTTGAAAGGCTCGGGACTGAGGAAGTGTGCAGGCTGATGGCACTAAAAATAGGAAAAATGGCTGGCTGGGGGCCAGGTTTCCCCTTCCCCACAGGCTGAGAAAGTGGTCTTGCCTGTCTACTGAAAGTCTGAAGAAGAAGCTCAGAATTGTCACTTGGGACATTAGCTGAAAACAGGGCAATAGTAGAATGAGGGCTGTTCATTAAACAAGAAGACCTATTTTCTCTCCTAGAACATCAGATAGAACATCAGGCTTGAACATTATCAAGGGAAAAGACTACAGAGACTGACCAATGAGGCTCCCTGTGACTGAACCATTTTCTGATGAGGACCAGCCGTGGTAGCCACCAGCCAAGTCTAAAGAGCTCTGTCATACGTTCAGTGTCTCATTCTCAAAGGTGAACGAAGAGCTGTGAGTCAATATTTCTAGAAAACCTCCAACATGAAAGAGAGGGCAAACCACAGAAAAAAACCACAGGAAACAAACAATGCAGGAAGCAGAAGCATACACAGCAAAAGATTTAGTTATCATCATTCCAAAGAAAACATCCTGTGCCCCCAGAGGATGGGAGCTGTGAAAATAGACCTCATTAGGAAGGAAGGGCCTTTGTCACTAAAGATGTGATGCTGGATACAGAGGAGAAATCATCTCAAATGATTAGATATAAGAACAGTATCAGATTTTTCAGTAGGAATCCAGGAAATAATGGATAATGTCTTCAAGATCTTAAGAAAATTATCTAATCTAATGTTCTAAATGTTCTAGAAATCTAATCTAAATGTTCTAGAATTTTGTTCTTAGCCAAACTAGGAAGCAAAAGTTCTGAATGTACTTTGCTTGTGTCTNTCTCCAGGAGGAAATTTTATGCTACCCTCAAATAATATGTATGGTAGTTACTCTCAGTTATTTGCTTGGCACTATCTAGACTCATCCAAGAAAGAGGCCTCTGGGTATGTCTATGGAGGATTATCTTAACACGGTTAATTAAAGATCCAGTCACTGTGGGGGNCCTTTCTCGGGGCTGTTAAACATGGATCAGGTGAGCTGTGCCCCAGCATTCATCTCCCTTTGCTTCTTGAATATGGGTACATGTAGCCAGCTACACCATACTTTCTCACCANGGGAGACTATACCCTGGAACTCTGAGATAACAAACTTTTTCTTCTTTAAGTTGCATTTGCCAGAGTATTTTTATCACAGCCCAAAGAAAAGAAACCAATAGAACANGCTCTCTTTACATTCTGCTGTAGTAAGCCAGCATCATATTTTTTCTGTGATATNTATATATGATACCGTTGCCTTTGCATAGAGACACAGGAGTGGTGATTCTGAAAGGGAAACATGTTTTGTTGCCTTATACTCACTTAAACTCTGCACACATTTCACCTGACTAAAAACAAAAATGAAAAGAACAAATAAAAGAAGGCATAACAGCTCTTTGAAACAGGTGATGCCCCAACAGAATGTAACCTTGGATTCCTCAAATCTACTTTAAAATTTTATTCTATGGAACTCATAGATATGTTCCTATATCTACACATGGAGATATCAGTTATGGTGTGGCTTATGACACTGATAAATGTTAACAGAATAAATTTTAATCTNAAGAGGCTCTTTATTGTGGCTGGAGAGCAGTCTCAGTGGTTAACTGATGTTCTTGCAGAGAACCCAGGTTTGGTTCCCAGTACCTACATGCTGTTTAATGATCATCTGTAACTCTAGTTTTAGGGGATCTCACTCCCCTTTCTGNACTCTAAAAATACTGCATACACATAGCACACATACATACATGCAAGCAAAACATANACATAAAATGAAAGAAAGCTTTTGTTCTGTTAAAAATATATCATTATAATGTTAGAAAAGTTAGTTAATGAAAGTGTAATTTCACACTGTCACTTGATGAAGGTTTTCCCACAGCATGGGTGCTTAGCTCAGGCTTTCCCACAGCATGGGTGCTTAGCTCAGGCTTTCCCACATAATTGGTGCTAAACTNTAAGATTCCTTTACTTCCACATAGGTTATAATTGTACAAGTTCTTTCAACCTCCAAATGACCAGGAGGATCTAAACCGTGTGCTTCCTAATACATTTTTACCAAACTATCTCCAAACACTTTATTTTAAAAATAGACTTCTGAAGGGCTGGGGAGATGGTTCAACCAGAAAAGTGCTTGCTCTGTAAGCATGGGGACCTGAGTTCAATTCCCATGCAAAAATGGACATAATCCAAGTGCTGAAGAAGCAGGGACAAGTGGATCTCTGGGGATTGCTAGAGCCTAGTTTAATCAGTGAGCTCCAAGACAGAACCTGAGGAAGAACACAAAGGTTGACCTCTGACCCCCACATACATATATGTACTCATTCATCTGCATTTACATGTATAGCCTCACACACATGAACATATATGTACATCACACACAAACACACACATGCACACATACACACACACACACACACACACACACACACGACTTTCAAGGTGTCTTTTGAAAGCATATTTTGCTTTTTGGCTTGTAACTTATTGAGTGATTTCCAAAGTAGGCAAATTTTTGTTTCCACTGAAAGACCATAAATCAAGTGAANACTTTTTCTTGTTACTTCCCCAAATGATGGGAGGGACTTCTCAGCATAGGCTACTGTGCCATACTCTTGAATGCAGGTTCACGGTGGCCTTGAGTATAAGGGATACGTTTTCATTAGTGGTGCTTGAACCGTCTGCTCCTTTGATTTTTAGATAATGTAGGGCCTGAGGATGTAGCTCACTGGTGGAGGGCTTGCCTTGCATGTCCAAGGCCCCAGGTTCCATTCCTAGCATACCACCAAATAAGTAAATAAATAATATTTTTAATGATGCAATTCCATTTAAAAAAGTTACCAATGGGTTCATAGGCATGCAACATCTTTTTTTAATTTAGCTGTGGGTGTGAACTTACACATTTCTTTGTTAGAGTCTTGCTGGTGTTTTAGCATTGATATATCATAATCGCTTTATCTGGTCTCTAGTTTTCAGTGTCTGATTATCTGATCGAAAAAATTTAAAATTTCCTTTTCTCCTATCATTTTCCCTTTGCCAATTGTTTTTTTATTCACTTCTCATCAAATGATTCATCCCAAATAGACCTGAAATATCTTTTTATTTTCTCAATGCTTTCAGATTAAAATAATCATCTCTCCTTTTGATTGTGTTTCTAAGCCCACGCTTCCCCATAGCTACTTCTGTCAACCTCTGTAGTTTCCTATCACGAGGGGGGTCAGTGATATTCACAAACAAATCCAAATTAAGTACAGATNTAGCGAACATGGTGATGAGGGGAGCTGATGGGTGGGTGAGGTGAAAAGACTTTTCACAATGTGATAGGTGTGAGCTAGGCCGACCCCTTGATGTGAAGGCAGNTTTNATCAGAACTATGAATTTATAGGGTAATGTTTTAAAATAGCTGTTTACATGATTCCTATACCTGTTCTTGTTTGTAATCTAACTAGATATTTGGAGAGTATAAAGACTTGACCTCCCAGGAGAAAATCCAGCTAACACATTTCTTCTCTCCTAAATACATGTTCCTTTAATTGCATATTTAATAGAAACTGGGTGACAGTCAATTAAATGTTGTTGACAAGTTGAGATGCTGCTATTCTGTGTGGAGTAAAGAGAGACCCATATGTTTTAGACAAACAGGTGGCACCGTTAATATTCTGTAAGGAAAATTGAGAATCCCTGACTTGTGTTTACACAGAATTCTTGCCTGTGAAAATGGGTCACAGCGCAAAGCCAATTTTTTTCTTAGAAATGAATCTTGAATCTTCCTCACAGAAATGCCAGAAGTATGTGCCATNAATCATGAAAAAGACAATTACGCTCTGAATTTTCTCAGGACAAATACTACTGTTAGCTCCAGCATTTAGAGGTTCCATTGGCCTGGAATCCATGACATTATTTGGGGAAACAAACCACTGATCTTGACTTCTCCCTGCTTGGTGGTTCAGCCTCCTAGCTTAGAAAATTCAGAACAATTCACCAATTTCTGTCCATCTTTCACAGAGATTATTTCTCATGAGTTTCTTTCTAGGCCTTATTTAAAAAAAGGTATTTGTGACTGTAGTCATTATATTTAATATAGTATTCTTCTATAACCATGGATTCTGCATCTATAGACCCAACCAATCATGAAAGAAGATATTCAGGAAAAAAGGACTGAATCTGAGTGAAACACACACATTTTTATTGTCATAATATCCTTTGAATGTACCAGGCACATTCCTCAAGGCCTCTTCACTTGCTTTGGGCTCTGCCTGGAATGCGTTTGGATGGTGCAGGATAGCACTGCCCTAAGAACTCTGCCACTAGGAACTGTGAAAGCTGTAGGGTAAAAAGCCTGAGTACCATCCCTGAGCTTGAAATCCCACCAATCCCTGAGCTTTCCCCAAGATCAGGACTTGAAATCCCACAAATTCTAAACCTGGAAATCTCTACCTGGAAAACTCTGCCCTCAAGAAACCCTGTATAAAACCTGCCTCTTGCTCAGTTCTTTGCTGTTTCTTTCCTGAGCAGAGACAACCACCACCCTCCTTTGTTTTTCCCAAAAAATCTCTTGTATGAGGTTTGTTGTGGGGTGTGCTGATGGGAATGTCTTTCTGAAAATGTGTTGCTCTGATTGGTTGACAAATAAAGCTGTTTGGCCAATGGTGAGGCAGAATAAGGTTAGGTGGGACATTCTAACTAAAGAGAGAGGAGAAGAAAGCAGAGCTGGGCAGACGCCATCTGCCATCTAGAGAACAGCATGTAACGGCACACAGGTAAAGCCACGTGGAACATGTGGTGACATAGATTTATAAAATGGGTTAATTTAAGATGTAAGAGCTAGCTAGCGAAAAGCCTGCCACAGCCATAGTTTAAAAATGATGTAAGCCTCTGTGTGTTTACTTGGGTCTAAGGGGCCATGGGAGCCAGGTGGGACTGAACAAAACCTACATGTGACTTTGTGGTATTTCTTGCCTCCCAACTGCCAGGATACCTTTCCTTTCAGAGCTGTAACACTTGGATTGAGGATACCTTTCCCCTCAGAGCTGTAACACTTAAAAAAGTCACTCAAAATGAAATAGAAATGACCAATAAATGCACAAAAAGATGTTCAACGTCACTAGATGCCAAAGAAACTTAAAGCTACAGTGAGATTCCCACTCAATCCAGTTAGTTAGAATGGCGGTCACTAAGAAAACAATAACAAATGCTGAGCAGGGTTTAGGGGAAAATGGAACCCCAGGAAACTGCTGATAGGAGCTTAAATTAGTCCAGCCATGATGGAAATTACTACAAAAGTGCCCCCAAAACTAAAGACACGGCNGGTAGAAGTAGCACACGTCTTTCATTCCAGCACTCTGGAGGCAGAAGCAGGTACATCTCTGTGAGTTTGAGGCCAGCCTGGTCCACACAGCAAGTTCCAGGTCAGCCAGAGTTATTTGATGAATTCTACCTCATTTTTTTTAAATTAACAATAACAACGAAAGCCCACCTTAAACTAGAAATAGGTCTAACATATAACTTGGCTTTGCCACTCATGTATGTTCACCCAAAGAACCTCAGGTCANCTCCTCACAGGAATGTTTGCCCCTCAGTGCTTTATGCTACACCGTCCTTAGTAGGTGAGTGGTAGTAGAGAGACAACCTAGGGTGTCCGGACCAGAGGAGTGGAAAAAAGGAAATGCACCTTCTACAAATAATGGATATATTTTTCAGCCATGAAGAAGGCTGGAATTACATCATTGATTGTTAAATAGATACAACTGGAGATAAGCAGAGAACACAAATTAAGTCATATTTTAGACAAATATAGTAGATTTTCACATATTTTATATAAATACATAAAATCGTGTGTGATGAAAACAAGATAAACTGTCTAGGGGTTGGAGGAAGTATAGGTAATNTGAGGGTTCTTTATGTACAACGTACATAGTA
The DNA here is from genome assembly GCA_001675575.1 of Neotoma lepida. NCBI lineage: Eukaryota > Metazoa > Chordata > Mammalia > Rodentia > Cricetidae > Neotoma > Neotoma lepida. The sequence continues at coordinate 158,114 of LZPO01087236.1, read as the reverse complement.
TACTTAATCGAGAGTCCTCTTAAGGAGAGGCTCNTGAGAAGCAGAAGAGGCAGAGCGTGTGGTGCTCCCTCCTCATCTTTCTGAGAAGGAATCTCCTGTGTGTGGGATGAGCTTCTCGTGCTTTGATGAGGAGCACTCAGAATTCTCAGGCTCTTTTCACTTCCGCCTACTCTGGTTATTCCCCATAATGCCTCTATTTGTTTAACCTCATCTAAAAGTCCACAGGTTTTACTGCTCTTCTGCTCTTCATTTTCTTAGGAGGACTCCTGTATCAAATAAAACTCTCATTAAGTAAAATTGGATGATTTTACTCTGTTAGCCTATCTTATGCCAGTTTAATTCCTGNGCTGGGCCAGGATGCTAGGACAAGAGAAATAAGAGTTTTGCCTCCTCTGTTCATATGGATATATGCTTCCTTCCTTCTGGTCTTCACTCAAAGGTCACTCACCTAGTGAGGACAAACTGAAGTGCTCTAGTTGAAGACCACACCCTCCCAAACTAGTGCAAGCAATTGTTTATGTTGATTGGTTCCTTCCTTTAGAACTGGAAACGGTGTGTTGATAACCTGTGGCCTGGTCGTCTCTCATTCCCAGCCCTTCAGCACTGAACATATAGAAGATGCTAAGTATGTATTGGATAGTTGAGTAAGTGTGTGTGCTCTGCAAAACAGCTCACCGACTTATAGCTGCTAAAATAGCAAATGTGTAATTCTGAAAGGAATAATGTATGTTTACTAGATAATTTACAAATAGAAAAAGTAGATCATCTTGGGAATATTCAGGTTCGAAGTATTTCTCCTATTTGCTCTGCCCATTGTTGAGAAATACAAATTACACATAAAACTAATCTTTCTGTATTGTGCAGTCATCTCGAATGNGAAGAAGCAAATGATGCTGAATGGGAGGCCACATGCTGTCTTCTGTCAGGGATAAGAGCTGTTTTTGCTNTTTGTTTGCAGTTATGGCAAATTATCTAAAGACTAATCCCTTGAATTCTCCCTGTTATATCTGTAGAAAACATTATTATAGGCAATAGTGTAACAAAAGCATTTCTTCTACACATAGCCCAAGAGCTTTTCATGGAATATTAAGGAAAATTCAGATTTCTACCAATCTTGAGTATATACTTTATTTTCTATATATTTGAATTGATTTTATTTTTAGATTTATTTTTATTGTATGTGTATGAGTGTTTTGGCTGCATGCATATCTGTGCACCAAGTTTGTGCAGTGTACATGGAGGCCAGAAGAGAATCTATGACCTTAACTGATGAGCAATCTCTCCAGACCTTGGGAATATATTTTATATCTCTTAGATGAGGTGAGGGAGATGTCTCAGCAGGTAAAGGCCCCTATAGNCAAGCTTCACACCTTGAGTTTGTTCAATAAAACCCACATGATGGAAGGAGAGAACCAAATCCCACCCTAATATATAAAACTTAAAATGTGTTTAGGTCAGATTTGGAAGCCATGTTGGGAACAGTACTGTGGGCTTTGCTGGGACATATTACTTTCCTCAATGCTTCCAGTCCCCTGTTATGGTCCAGCTGTGGCCATTCATTCCAGGGCCTAATATTGCAATCTTCCTAGCTATGTAGACCAGTGAGCACAAGGAAGGAGCCAGAACTGAAGCATTCATTCTTCAGCACATCTTCTGCCGGCTCTCAGTCTGTGTCCAGTAGTGTAGACAGATTTTTCTTTGGGCTATCAGCTCACAATAAATAACAGGGAGACTTATTATTAATTATGAAAGCTTGACCTATAGCTTAGGCTTGTCCCACTAGCTCTTACAACTTAAATTAACCTATTTATACTAATCTACATTTTGCTACATGGCTTTTTACCTCTCTTCCATCTTGCACCTCCTGTTTTCTCTCCATGTCCTCTGGCATCTCTCCCCTGCCTAGATTCATCTCCTCTCCCCCTCTCTCTCTGCCTGGAAGTACNACCTGACTTTTTCCTGCCTAGCTATTGGCCATTCAGCTCTTTANTAAGCCAATCAGAAGGCACCTTGGCAAAGTCACATTTTCACAGTATACAAAAAGGTTATTCCACAACATTTTCCCCTTTTTTGTCTAAATAAAACAGAAAGGGTTTTAACTTTAACATCGTAAAACTATATACAATAAGAATAATTATCACATAAGAATTATATTTACAATATCCAGTCCATTCATATTTGGCAAATTTGGAGATCTATTGTCTATCTTATCTTGTTGAGTCCAAAGTTTATACCTAAACCATTCTTTATCATAACTTGTATCCAACCCAAAACTATCTTTTCAGACCTCAAAACATTTTCTTAGATAAAAAATTTAAGCTTTTCTGTCTTTCAANCATATACACTTTATACCTCTTTTCTGAGCTTATTTTCTGAATTTGGTAACAAGGAAAACTATAACTGTAACTATCTCATCTTCAACTCCATCAGAGATCTGAGAAGGATATAATATCATCTGAGTAAACAGGAAGTATAGAGCAAACAACTTCCAAAACTGTAGATAGTTTTGGATAGAAACAGCTGGCTGCCCGGGCAGTCACCCAATGTTCCTCTGTAATGTTGGGGCATCCATCTTCAGCCTATAGGCCTAGAATATCTGACAGACTTTTCTGTAAAGCAGGAATTTTGAAGGGCTGTCCTACCTTATCTTGGCAAAATTAGGCATTTGTCTTCTTTTGTGTCCTGCTTGTCCAATTTGGACAGCATACTCTGAGGAGTTGAGGCAAGAGAAGTTTCTTGCCCAAATGGCTAGCTTTTGCCATAAGGAAAGCAAACTCCATATGGAGGTTCTTCAATGCTCATCATCATTTTTTGAAGAAAATTGGTGCTGCCAGGAGCACATGTGTCTCACTGTTGTGAAAAGCCTCATGTTTTTAAAACATTTTAAATGCTATATTCTGTAGGCCTTTGAAGTGTTTGAAGATGGCCTATCTATCTAAAATATGTNTCTGTATGACCCTGAAAAGATACTTAACATGACTATAAGTTTGATTGTTNCACATGACTAACTTCTAGCCTATCTTTCTTTATTATTTTAAAACTTTACATTACATTTTAAACTGAGCTGCATAGGTACTGTTGTGGAATATTACTTTAACTGTATAAAGGTGTGTTACATTTGTTTATGCTGCATTTGTTTAATTATGTAAAGATGGGTTGTTGTTTCACCTTGCCTGCCTAAGGCACCTGATTGGTCTAATGAAGACCTGAACAGCCAATAGCTAGGCAGAGAAAGGAGAGGTGGGTATAACTAGGAGGAGAAATCTAGGCTCAAGAAGAGAAAAGGAGAACAGCACAAGGAGAAAGAGGGGGACACACCTGGGGCCAAAAGCGAGGCAGCTGCCAGCCAGGCGACATAGAAACAGCAGGAAAGTAAGATAAACAGAAAGAAAGTNTAAAAAAGTCCTAAGGCAAACATAGATAAAGAGAAACAGATTAAAATAAGAGCTAAGCTGAGGCCGAGCATTCATAGCTAATAANTCTTTGTGTTATGATTTGGGAGCTGGTTGGTGGCCTACAAGAAAGCCTGGTACAGGTACAATGTCTTAAACATGAGTAGAACCATATATACAATANAATATAAACAATTTTACATTTGTATTAATATACAAAAATCCATACCAATGTAAAGTATTTGGGACTAGTGGTTGTTTAAAGGTAGACGNAATAATCCACTCTTTTATCCCATCATTTCTATACTACATCCCCCTTTGTCTCTTCAGAAAGAGATTCCTGACTCTAATCTCCTTTGTTTAGCTTTCTCCATGACCATTACTAGTAACAATTTATAACCAGCCCCCCTATATGATGACAAACATCCATAACCCATCGAATGACCAAAAACCACCCATCTCACCTCTTGGGAACATGGGCACCATGTTCTCTAGACTGCTTCCCATTGTCTGAGGGCGATGGAATTTTGGGGGACACTGAGAAAATTAGGATAATGGTCAAGTCCTGGGAGAGCTAGCTGTAATATTTGTTGTCCAGTCTCTGCACAATGGGAAAGCACAAGGTTTATCTGCAGTTCTGGCTAGAATAGTCTGTGAGGCTGGACCATCTTAGCCAGCAGCCTTGAAGCTGTTCTAGATGCAGAACTCTGAGGAAACTGCAACAGAGGCACTCTGAGAGGCTGGATCACCTGGGCCACTAGTTTCTATTAGTGTCTGGTCCCCTTGCTCTGAAAACATACAAACTTTTAAAGGTAACATACATATCTGTATTAACACAAATATGGACTATGTGTTGTACACAAGTCAGCCAAAAATGATCTTTTGTTTTATGTTTGAGCAGGCAAAATATATATCACCTGTCTTGTAGTTTTTTTAGGTTTATTTCTTTATATCTATAGCCAAGATTTTCAGAAGTTTTTCCCTGATCAAACCTGATCTCTATAAACCTTGAAGGAATCCACAGCTGTGGTGATTATATTATGTCCCC
>LZPO01087236.1:137519-149619 GCA_001675575.1 Neotoma lepida | reverse complement strand
GAAGGAAAAGGCACAGTACCTTTTCTGCTTGCAAAGTCACTTCAGCGATGGTGTCATATTGTCTTGGCCTTAAAGGATGCCTGTTGCCAAAGCGGCTGGCAGCCCCGTTTTTCCTCTGACCCTCAGATAAATTTTATTAGGGAGGACAAATAAGATATCACCACACAATCCCATGTCTCTCAGCAGCTGCTGTTTGCTCATCAGCAATCAAAAAATTCAAAGTCAATAAGACACCATATAGGATCCAGACTCAGTATGTATTTTCCATTTTTATGTAGCTTATCCTTTTATACTATTTTATTCTCTCTTTAAAGACTTTATTATAAACTATTTTTTTCTGTCTATTCCCCATTTTCTTTTCTTTTTTAAGCCTACACACAATTTTTAAACACAATGTAACCTGTTTAGAGGTGTTTTGTTTTGTTTTGTTTTCCCTGTCTGGATCTTTCTTTACTGAGCACCTGCAGCATTCTCTGACCTGTGAAACAAATCTTAAACTGCTGTGTCAGCCACCATATGGCTCAGCTTAGTGCATGGCACTGNTGTGCTGGTTGGTTGGCTCCAGCAGGCAGGCAACAGCCAGTAACCATGCCTCTGAATGCTGTTGAGCTCCAGCCCACTTGAGAGACTGCAGGACTAGAAAGCTAAATCTGGCCCCTTGTCCAGAACTTTTCTTAGCTTTCTCAGGCCCTATGTTTGGTATTTGAGACCCCATGTTGGATGCTATATATAGCAAGTTTTTCTCTGTACCACTAGCTCCCAAATAATGACATGGAGACNTCTTACTAATTATGAAAGCTCTGCCTATAGCTTAGGCTTATCCTCTTAGTTCTTATAACTTAATTTCACCCATTTATATTAATCTATGTTCTATCACATGGCATTACCTCTCTTCCATCTTGCACTTCTTTTTTCTCCATGTCCTCTTGTGTCTCTCCTCCGCGTAGATTCATCTCCTGTTCTTCTCTTTCTGTGTGGAAATCCTACCTAACCTCTTCCTATCTAGCTATTGGCCATTCAGCTTTTTATTAAACCAACCATAAGGTGCCTTGGCAAGTACACATCTTCACAGCGTACAAAATGATTATTCTACAACACAGTAGATTATGTGTCTGTGTTGGTACTAATTTCTTTTAGTCTTTATGACTTGGCCTAAACAACCTAAAGGAGGATTTACTTTGGTTCATGTTTTCAGTGGGGTCAATCTGTGATCATATGGCACCGTGTACACTGAATGGACATTCTGGTGGTAGGATCATTCTTTACACCATAGTGGGCAGGAAGGAAGCAGAGAGTAAAACAGACCAGAGACAACACATCCCCAAGGACCCCACTCCTCTTCACTAACTTATCTCCTCCAACTAGGTGCTACCTTCTAAAGTTTCTAGAACTGTCTCAAATAACACCATCGGCTAGGGAACCAGGTTTTAAAATATGAGCCCATGCAGGACATTTCACATTCAAATCATTACAAGGCCCTTAGTCAACAGTGGCTCCATCTTTTTAAGTTTATTTTTAATAGTCATNCAGTTATCATTACTGTTTGGGGTGCTCTGGACTAAACCAAGCCTTCACACATGCAAAGCAAGGAGCTCTGCCACTGAGCTGCACCCCAGCTCTGACTCACATTTTAAAACTTGCTTTGAAATTGATTTAAGACAAAGATTTCATTCAGTCAAGGGAAAATACAACTTCACGATGGCCCCAGCACTAACTTCCATCATTGCTGTGATTTCTACCATTCAGAGAGGATGAAGAAACTTCTCTACTTTCACTGTTGAGCACGAGGCTCCACATAAGGCCAAGTCCTCTCACTGAATGTCAGCATTTTAGCTTCTGCATGCAATAGGGTGAACCCTCTTCATCATTTAAATAGGGACATGTTGGGGTTGGAGAGATGACTCAGTGGTTGAGAGCACTTGCTACTCTTGCAGAGGACCTGAGTTCAGTTCCCATGTTAGGTGGCTCACAACCACCTGTAACTCTGGACTGAGGGGATCTGCCACCCTGTTCTGGCCTTCATGTANACATACACACACATATGTATATATGATGAAAAATGAAAATAATCTTTAAAAGATAGGGATGTGTCTGGGAATGTGTCTGGCACAGAAAACAATTTTGAACTAAGGTCGTGTGAGACTGTCAGGGTGTAAGGACAGTGTCTTAACAATCAAGGACAATGGAGTGAATACTTACTGAGATCATGTTATNTTCTGAGCATTCTCTACCTAAGGTCTCAATCTCAGAGCCACCCTCTGCTGTTGGGTGCCCTCACCTCTGTGACATTACCCAAGGAGTCAACATTAAATACTTGAAAAGGAATTTCAGGTACTTATCCCAGGGTAGTTTANAATGAAGTCAATTGTCTTAGCCATCTGGAAGAAATGCCTTTGATATACACTTTGGCCAAAAGCTAAATATTAAAATCATTAATTGACATAAGTTAGATATTACCAGTCAAGAAAGAANTTTAGNAAGGTGAGATTATATTTGAAACATTATCAAATGCTTTAAAAGTCAAATTTGAAAGTTTGACATTTATGGTNGAGGAAAAATAATTTGTCAGCCAATGGCTTGCTGCTGTGACCTCAACTGTGTGCCTGTGCTCTCAAGGGCAGCCTATTCTCACTGCACCACAACTCAGTGGACAGTGAAAGGAACTTATTCTCTGAATTTGGAGTTCAACACATCTCAAGGTCTCAAAATCTTGCATCATCTACTGCTGACAATGTCAGTGGCACAGTAATTACCAGTCTACAGAATTATTTCTGTCAGCTTTGGTGTTTAGTTTCTGTAGGCAAAAGTGGTAAGGAATGGACTTCTTAAGTTTGTATTTTGATTGGTGAGAACAAAATTTACATAGAAGTCCTCCAACATTATCTATCTGTCTGTCTGTCTGTCTGTCTGTCTGTGTGTGTGTTTGTCTGCCTGCCTATCTATCTATCTATCTATCTATCTATCTATCTATCTATCTATCTATCTATCTATCTATCTCTAACTTGTTATCTATTCACCCAATCAATATTTAACCACCCTTTCAATGGNTGAGCCAGCTTTCTAGGAGCAGGGTATCCAGGTATGAATAAAATAAGCCTCTTCCTTCTTGGAGTTTTGTTCTTTGGGTCCTGGGGACTGTTGTGGCTGGGATATGGAATGTCCCCTGTAGGCTCATATGTTTGAACACTTGGTCTTTCAACTGGTCACATATCTGGAAGGTTGTAGAAACTCCAGGAGGNGATTTCCTGGGGGAAATACTTCACTGGGTTGGACCTTGTGAGTTTATAGCCTTGCCTCACTTCCTGTCTGCCATTTTCCCATAGTGGAAATGAGAAAAGATGTGTCACAGTCCCTTTGGCCATGTCTCCCCAGCTGTGATGGACTGTGTATCTTAAACTGTAAGCCCAAACAAACCCTCCCTCCCTTCAGTTGACTCTCATGAGGTATTTCATCCCAGCAATGAGAAAAGCTACTGATACAGGGAGACAGACAGTGACTGAGACTACATATTCAGCCAACAGCCCCAGGCAGATCTAAGTACTATGGAATATAGCAGGAAATAGAGGGAATAATAATGAAGAGAATCTGAGGGATTTCCTGTCATGTCTGCATCAGAATCAGTTTCTTAAAGATATCATTCTTAGAAGTGTTGTTTCTCATGGACTTTTGGGGAGAAATTTGACATCTAATCCTTAACTTGACATGATAGAGTATGAAGAGTTCCCACCTAGAGCATTTTCCCCACTTGATCAACTATCTTCAAAACTGAAACAAATAACTTAAAATAGATATTGTTATTTTCTAAAAGTTTTAAAAAGTTATTTTTATTTTATTTATGTGGGTGGTTTCTCTGCATGTATGTCTATGCACCACATGCATGCCATATGCCTACAGAGGTCAGAAGAGGGCATTGGATCCCCCGGGACTGGAGTTACAGATGCCATGTGGGTGCTAAGAATTGAACCCAAGTCCTCTGGAAGAGCAACAAGTGCTCTTAAACACTGAGATATCTCTCCAGCCCCTAGAAATAGTTCTTGGTGGTTATTTTGTTTAAATGTCTTGAATGCCAGTACATCAGTAACATACCATCTCAACTCTTTTGTCTTAACATATATTGCTATTTTTAAAAATGTGGTTATTTGTTGATAAATAGATGATGTGGTATTTTTCTTCATATTATCTTCCAAACATGGGTTTTCATAATATTTCATTTTACCNTCAAATTATGTACTTTTATTGTCAATACTTTTTCATATTTTTTGTATGCAAAATTGGTAGCTTTCATCATGCATTTATGATTGTAGCATTTTCTTCTTGCTGTATTAGCTGTGTACTCTTTGTCTCCTGGCTGACAGGAGCTGGGAANTATATAATCATATGAGGTATATAAGGAGATTTTCATTCTATTTCTTCCTTGATTTGCTTGTCAGAAATTTAAATTGCCATTCAGTTCCTAATGGTATGCAAGCATGATGCTCTCTGCCTGGGCTGCCACACGGATGCCTTGTTTAGATAAGATAGTGATGGTGTGTGATCACACAGTTGTTTGGCACATGCATGTTTAGGAATGCCAGGAATGGCATAGTTATAAATGTGTATTTACTTGGTTATTTGGCTTTTTAAAAGCTGAGTCTAAAGCTGAGTGTAGCAGTAGATTTTGGTCAATACTGAGGACAAGATAGAGTTCTCAGGCACTCTGTTTCAGCTCCACCAGTCCTTGAAAAGAATGCAGAAGCGCTAGTCCTGGGAAAGGTGGCTTGCTAGCTCATCAGGTCCAGGGCCCAGGGTGCTCAGTCTGAGTTTGAAAGAATCTCAGGAAGGTCTGTCTGATGCTGGGCACTCATAATTGACTGGTCCTTTTTTACCCTTGTTTGCTTACTGATTTTTATTTCAAAATCTCAGACTACCCCCCAGTTTACAGACACAAACAGATAGTATCTGCCTGTTGACCATCCTTCTTAAACTCTACCCACAGGTGACTTTTCTTTTTTACCTGAGAAACTTTCATATCAGTATATAAAAGTGGTATGCAAATTAAACATTTACTAATAACACCTAATAAATATGTATAATTACTAATAACATCATAAAGAAATTGGTTTCAAAACAATTCTTTTATATACGTATAATTTGCTGCTCATTAACATTAAAAGCAAATTTATATACTAATGAGATGACTGTGCTTATTTGCCCAGTCCAGCAGTGATGGTAGGGAGATAATGAGTCTTCACTACAGCCATGTTGTGTCTATGAGCTCAGATAACTTTTACGTTCTGTAAAATCACTACAGTTTATAACATGCAGTTGTCTGTGCCAAGGCATTTCAGACTGTGTCCAGTGTCATTTGGCATGTGCCATGCAAAAATGAGCATGCTGTGTGCTCAGAACCTAGGTTGCAGTGAAATTGCACGTCTCATTACCTCTCAAGTTGCTGTGGTAAAATCTCAAGGGAGAAAGGTCTTATTCTGGCTTTCACTTTGACGGCGCAGCATCCATCCTGGAGGGGAGGTCCTGGTGGCAGGAGCTGAAGGAACTGGTCATGTTACCTCCACAGTCAGAGAGCAGAGAGTGATGATTGCTGCTGCTTAGCTCCCTGTCTCCTCTTTATGCCTGTGAGACCCATGCCCAGAGAACAGTGCTGCTCAATCTGAGGGAGGGTCTTACCTCCTCAACCAAATCAGGATCCCCCCCACAAGCATTTATAGGGGCTAACCTCATCTAGAGAATCCCAGAGGCCTGTCTCTTAGGTGATTCTAGGTCATNTCAAGTTGACAATCACTATTAGTCATCAGGTTACCTATAACGCAAGTGACAACTGCCAGAAATATTTTGGATGCATTAGGTATTTGATCTTGAATTCACCTGCTGCATATTCTGCACACCTTTTACTGTTGTTAACCTTTTCACAGCCCCATATTCAGTTACAGGAACCCATGGGGGAGGGGGTCATGACCACAGTTGAAGAGCTTTGTCATAGATGACAGTCTNATGGCTTAAGTGACNCNCTGTCCCAGCTCCCATGAGGACACCTGAGACCTGAGTGGCCTCTTGATCAGCACCTCCTNGGCTTTGTGTGTTTTCACTCTCGTGATCTCATGGTCTCACTGCAGCGTCTCAGATGGGACCATTTCAGAAGCTGGGATTCTAATAACAAAAGCAAGCTGCAACCTGAAATTTATATAAATTTGTATAAACTGGGTGTTTTGTTGTTGTTGTTGTTGTCATCCTATGTGTGTTTGTGTGTGTGCATACAGAGGGTACAGGACAACCTNAGGTGTCATTCCTCCAACCACCCACCTTGCTTTTAGACATAAGCTCTCTCATTGGCCTGGAACTCACTGAATAGGCTAGGCTGGCTAGCCAGTGGCCCCAGGGACCCACCTCTCTCTTTCTTCCTAGCACTGGACTGCAGCTGTGTACCACCGTGCCTAGGGGTTTCTAAAGCTTATGTGGATTGTGTCCAGGCCCTTGTGTGAGTAAGCAGGCACTTCAGTGGATGAGCCACACCCTGCCCCAGCCCTCCATTTGCTTTTAAAAAAAAAAAACAGATGATTTTTACTGTCTTCCTACAAAGAAAAGCAGGTATCATTCGTCATCAGTAGGAAGCATGAGGAAAGTGAAGGGAAGCAAAATTGCCAAAGATTCTAAAAGCTGATTCATCTGCGTCTCCCCTCCAGTGTTGCTGAAGGTTGGACAGAGATGGAGCACAGGATTCAGCTCAACAGTTCTTAGAGACCACAGTTTCAGAACCGCTACCGTGTATTCTGGCAAATATAATCAACTGCATCCTTTTGCCTCATGAATGTGTGGCAGCATTCCTGTCTCAGATGTCTTGGCTGTTCCTTCATCCAGCCGGTCGCTCCAGGCCAGAGCTCAGAGCAGGAAACACTCTCCAGAACCCTGGATGTAACTCNATGCTCTATTCTTTCTAAGAAACCACTGATGTCCTTTGAGCCTCTGGCTACATCTCCCTGTAGACACAAGTAGGAACTTACATGTTAGTTGGCCTTTTCCATTTTAAAAATAAATTTATTTTGTGCTTGAGGTTTATGGGACATATACAGAGGATAAAATGTTCACTGTAGGGAAGCAGATTAATAGTTTTTTCATCTGATAATTACTTTTATTTGTGATAAGAGCAGCTAAAATGTGCCTAACAAAAATCCCTCAGATCTTTCACTTTCGTTATTTCTAGTCCTCTAGACTGCTTAGTTTGCCAGTCATGAACACCCCATACCTCATTTTGTTGATTGTTTCCTTTGCTATTTTCTGACCCTTGAGCTACACATCCCCACTGTTCTCCACTTCCTTCCCACACCCTGCTCTCAGGACACCACTGCTTCATTTCATCTGTATGCTTTTTTGTTTTTTGAGTCCACGTACAAATGACATCACACACCACTTGTGCCTCTGTGCCTGGTTTATTTCACTTAACCTAATATCCTCTGGGTCCATGTAAGTGACAAATGGCAAGGTCCCTTTGTTAAAGTGGAATCTGTTGGTGGCATCTAGATCATNGCCATACATAAGCTGTTCTGAATCATGCTGCAGTGAACACAGATTGTCTTTATGAGGTGCAGTTTTGTCTCTTTTGGGTGCATACCCATGAAGAGGACACTTGGGTCATGTGAGAGTTNCATTTTTGGCTTCTTTATGAATCTCCATTCTCTCCACAATGTCCGTACCAACCTAGATTCATATCAGCAGTGCACTAGGGTCCTTTTCTCCATACCGTCTCTGATGTTTCCTGTCGTTTGCTCTTTGGAGATGGCCATCCTTACAGGTGTGGATTATAACTCTTGGTGCTTTACCATGTGGTCCCCTGATGATGANGGAAGCTAAGTATCATGTTATTGTTGCCTGTTGTTTTGAATTTTGAAAAAATTAATTATGTGCGAGAGAGAGATTGAGAACCAGAGAGTGAGACAGAGTGAGAGAGTAAGTGAGAGAAAGAGAGAACCATGGTGAGTCTGTGNGTCAGGCCGGAGTACAACTTTGTTAGTTTTCTCCTTCAACCTTGTTTTTGAGGCAAGATCTCTCTTGTTTCTGTGGCTGCCCAGCAAACTTCAGGATAGCTAGCTCACAAGCTTCCATTTGATTCTGTCTCCGCACCCCATTTCACAGTGGGAGGATCAAGATTACAAATATGTGCTACCACATCCAGCTTCAACAAAACAAAACAAACAAACAAATAAGCAAAACCTGGGTTCCGGGTATCAAGGTCACGTCATAGAGCTTGCACAGCAGGCACCACGACCCTGAGCCCTCCTGGCCTTCTTTTCCATCTTTGNGTCTCTTTGGGTCCTATCTGTCAGATTACTGGTTTTCCTACTATNGAGCTGGGAGAACTGCCTTATAAAGCTTGCATATTAATTTACCATACATGTGCTTGGCTCGTGCTCTCTCTGTAAGCTGCTTTTCCATTTTCTTGTTGGTTTCTTTTGTTGTGCAGAGCTTTGAAGCGTGACATGGTTCCATCAGTTTATTTTTATGTTTGTAGCCTTAAGCTTGCTTGCCCTCTTCTTACATTTTCTGAAGACAGGTCTGGCTTTATTATTTTCTAATCTACTTTTACATCTCAAGGGCCTAAGCCAATGTTACCTAAGAACTAAAAAACCTTATTACTCCCTCTATTAGAATTATTACCACTGATACCCCTAATGCTAATGCTTTGCTTTTTATTTTTATGTAGCCCAGGCTGGCCTTAAAATTTCTATTCACCTGCCTCAGTCACCCAAGTACTGGATTTATAGATTATGCCTGGTTCTTCTGCTGCTTTTGATGCTGCTGCTGTGATCTCTGTAGCTGGTTTAGGCCCCTCAGGCATGAAGAATGTGTATGGACATTTTCTCATCGTGCTCCCTGAGCACCTCCATAGATCAGCATGACAGGAGGGTGTGGAAGAATTGTGAAGAGAGAAAACACTGGAAAGGCGTGTAGAAAACTCTGCACTGCAGAGAGCAATAGGATCATTATGAATTTGTTAGAAATGTAGGATTTCTGAAATATTTGTTCATAAGAAACACCTATTTTCTGTCTAATTCTGCTTTCTCCCAGTAAAGGAATAATTGCCCTGAGCCCAGTGATGATGGAGGAAGAGAGGTGAACTCACTCCTTGTCCCCCAGCACACATGCTATTAATACTGGAGAAATCATTCATCAGTCTGACAGACCTGTGTAACTATTGGCTTAGACACTGGGTTCATTGTCTGTGCACTCAGGAAAATGTGAATGCCTGGATCTTTTTCTTATTTTTTTTTCTTTTTATGATTCAGAGAGGAAACAAATAGGAATGTGATTTGTAAGCTGTCGGGTACCAGCCAGAAGAAGGTGCTGTCATTTGACTCTGACAAGTTTTTCTTTCATGTTTCTCACGGCACTTTATACGGAATCATGATTTTAGAGTTTAGAGGTGAGAGCCTGAGTCCGGATGGAAGGACCTGATGAGAGGTGGAAAGACTTGAGGGTGAAGCCAGGCCCCGCCAGTGTGCCTATTACGTGACCTGAGACAAACTGTGGGGAAAAATATCTTAAAGCTGCCCAGCTCCATGTTACAGTGGGAACTGGATGGACATACTGTCCTGAAGGATGTGCTGCATGGCAGGCATTGGGCCCATTTGTGGAAAAGATTCCTTGGATAGAGAAAAGGGAAGTGGGTCAGTATGGTTCTGAGCNCTTGGCAAAGAGGCAGGAAACAGCCCAGACTTAGACTCATAGATNTGCATGTGTGTCCTTCCTGTGGCCTAGGCAAGTCTTGAAACCACGTGAGGCCCATTTTTGTAGATATAAATTGAGCATAAAGATAATAACAATACTTTCTTTCATGGTCTCTTAGAGCTGTTCTAAGAACAAAAGTAAGTGAGCTGTCACAAGACCTGGAACCCCAACATTGGTGCGTTCTCCCCAGCCTCTAGATTCATGCCTGTGGGACTGNTCCCAATTTTAAGAGCTTGTCTTAAACCACATAGCTCATGTGGATAAAAATATAGTGCCTAGGGTACTCTTTTGATAAAATGTAGGGACAACTCATGCTAAAACACAACCACCCCCTGGTCACGCTCTCATCTGGTAGAGAAGCACCAATAAGAATTAAACGGTGAGCTGAGTGCGGTGGTGAGCATCCCTAATCCCAGCATTCAGTGATTGGGAGGATGATGAGTTTGAGACCAGCCTGGTTTGTATAACAAGACCCTGTCTCGATTTTGATGATGATGATGATGGCAATAATAATAGTGATGATGATGAAGGCAGATGAGAAAGGAAAGAGAGTGACAGTTATGATGAAGAGAATGTTGGTATAGCAGAAAATATGACAGTAAAGTCTTCGACAGGAGAAAGGGTTTGGTCCTTAGCTCTCTCCTTTGTCCTCTTCTCATTGAAAGCAGTGTGAAGGGGAAGCAGCCAAGACCCAAGAGCAGGAGGGAATGCCCAGCATAGTGTAATGAGGTCAGCAGTCCATGGGCTGCATAGGCTGCCAGGCCATGAACATCACGTCATCAGCNAGGCTGGCCAATGTAACAAAAACGGCAATACCTGATGGCTTAGTTCATGNTCTACTAGGCTAGCGTAATGCCACATGACAGGGAGTTTATCAAGGAAATTCTCTTCTGGAAGACAAATTAATGTCAGTCCCTTAGGCTGCAAGTCCAGTGCCAAGGGGCAGCCTCTAGTATGGGCTTTTCTGCGGTGCCATAACATGGTAGAGGACATCATGTGGGGCAGCACTCCAGGGCAGAGAGAGCAGAAGCAGGAAAACCAAGAGGTCTGAACTCCCTCCTGTGACAGTGGCCTTGACCATCCCAAGCATAGACTCCATGACCTAAGCTTGTCCTGGAGGCCTGCTGATACCGGTCTCCAGTGCCACCCACTCTAACTTGGGCTCTTTTGCTCAATACAGGGGAGAAGTCAAGAATATTATCCTAATAAAGCTTAATCTTGGGGATAAGGGAGACAGCACAAGATATGGGGGCCTGTCATGTGACAAAACATTTCCTGGGGAGATGCAACTCACCCCAGATAGGAAGCCCATGATAGACCAATGTACAGATATCACCAAAGTCCAACTTAGTGGATCATGAGCTTCATTAGGGTTACTTACAGGAATATGGGTGAGGGGTTACTTACAGGAGCAGGAATGACTCAAAGACAGCTGCATCACCAAAGCCCACCCCAGCGTGGGTGACAGTTCACAAAAGCTGGGAACCCGAAACACATTTCCTGTGTAAAGCTCACCAAGTTGGAGAGTGTCCTTTCCAAGTGACTCAGTTGATCTAAACCTCTTTCAGGCAGCTAGGGTGGTTTCTGCTTCTTCCAGGCAGCTTGGCTTGACTCAGAGTAACTTTCAACAGCTTTATTGCTTACTGTGGCAGTCAGGGGCCTGGTGAATCTGGTCAGTTTCAGGGACTTCCTGGAGCTATTTTGAGTTGTTCACTTTCTTGTTTGAGGAGCATCCCTGCAGGATGGAATGTTTCAGTTTCAGAGGAAACTGTTACACAACAGGTTCCTGTCATGCCCTTGGAGTAAGGCAAGGTTAAAGTTCAGATATGTTGACCTCTGACCTGCAGCTGGAGCAGGTGTACAGGTGTTCATTCTGCATGACCTACGGAGGTGTTCATCACCGACACTGGGTTGGAATCAGCCATTGGAAGCTGGGGAGGAAATAGAGTTATCCTATGATGTGTGATCTACAAAACCACGTTTGTTGACCGTGAAAAACACAGTAGAGGAACTCGGCTCCTCTCAGTGTCACATTTCTCTCCACCAATCTGGTTACACCGGCAATTACATTTTGACATAAATCATGGAGACAACATTCAAACAGGCTTTGGGGTTTTGCTCTGCTTCATCTGAACATTTTCAGCACATTCTTAAAAAGCTCTAAATGTGTCTACTCTACCTCCACCCCCNCCACACCCGGTCATGGAGTTAGCAATGATCCAGTCTGGATGTGCTGCCACAGCGTATTGATCTTTCTCATTGCTGTGTTAAAGTGTCTGACAGAAGCAACTTAAAGGAGGGAGGGCTTATTGTGGCTCATGGATAAGGCAGAAACTCCACAGATAACTGATGAAGGAATTATTTATTAAAGAATTATATTGAG
>LZPO01087236.1:106516-128968 GCA_001675575.1 Neotoma lepida | reverse complement strand
AAGTTGGGCATGGTAGTGTGTGCCTATAATCCCAGCACCAGGGAGGAAACACGAGAAGCCTTGGAGTGTGCTGGTACAGCCAGTCTAGCCTAATTGGCAAGCCTCAGGTTCAAAGAAAAAAGTAGAGAGTGATTTNAAAAGATTTAGAATGTCTACATCTGAATTCCACATGCACACCCAAACATGAAGCTGTACCCATGTATGCACACAAAAAACTTATAGTATCGTATCGTTCATTTATTTTCTTTTAGAGACACAATCTCCAGTAGGTGAGTTATTCCCTGTTAGTCACATTGAAACTGTTTTAAAGATTTTCACTTTTCTTACCTTGGAATAGCTGGGGACTTTTCTTTTGCCATCATTCAGGAGAAAAACAAGAGAGTGTAGAATTGGAGACTGTGGGACTCCACACAATTCAGTGTCTCTCTTTGGCCTTGTGTGCCCCAGTAACCCACATTGAAGAGAAACAAGAGCAATTACATTATTTTGATATTTATAAAAGAGAAATCCAGTTCCCCAGAGGGAATCAGACATTTTCTGCATGTTGCTTCCTTGTAGGAATCTAGATCATTCCTATATTATCACTGAGTAACTTGGACAATTCACCCTGCTGGTTTTGGTTGAATGCCAATATTGCAGAACATTATGGGTAATACAATGTGAAGATCCAGGTCCATCTTTGGCCTTTTTCTGATATCATTTGTGAGTCTATATAATTTATACTAACTACATCCAACCTTATTTTATAATTTATAAGATGGAATGAATGACNTCTGGTCTTTAAATGAAATTTTAGTAGTATTTTCAGAAACAAAGTTAAAACACAGTTATGGATATGAAAGAGCTTTGAAATGAATGATTTTTCCAAAGAAGCCCATGATATAATTATTACTATTTTTTGTTGTTTGTTTTATTTTGTTTTTAGTCAAGGTCTCAGGTGGTCTAGGCTGGCTTCCAGCTCATTCTGTAGNCAAAGATATCCCTGCCTCTGCCTCCTGAATGCTGGGATTACAGGCATAGACTGCCATACCCNGTTTANCCANTGCTGTGGATTAAACCCAGGGCATCATGCATTCGAGGCAGGTATTCCATCAACTGAGCCACATCCCTGGCCCNTAGATGTTCTTATCTGTCAAAGTATTTGTAGACTTAAGCCTTTCCTAGGAATTTTGGTGATACCAGGAACTGATGGGGAAAAGCTTCCCACAAGCCAAGGGCTGAAATCCATTTCCCAAGACAGTGAAAGAAGTGAATCTGTTTAGTGTGGGATCCAGGGGGTGTGGAGTATTCATAGAAAGATTTTTGATAAAGTATTGATAAAAAGATTCTGCAGCATGTACGTCTGTGCCGTTATATTTGGAGAACAGGGTAAATGGAAAGTACAGTGTGAAGTAAATTACCAATTTCCATTAATTAAGATGGAGTTGCAATGGATTGCTGTCTATAATTCTCCAAAGTGCTCTGCTACTGAGAAGATGAGACAAATGGACCATCACAGGACTGCCCAGTATTTGCTGTCTTTGTTTTTAATTTTAATATTATTTTTTTTAGACATGAGTGTTTTTGCGTGCATGGATGCATGTGCACCACTTGTGAGCCTGGTCCTGTGAAGGCCAGAAGAGGGTTCTGATCCCCTGGAACTGGAGTTATAAGCAGTTGTAAGCCACCATGTGGGTGCTAGGCATCAAATGTGGGACTCAGCCCCATTCTCAGATTATTGCCCCAGAGGAGAAGCACAGCCCACAGTTCTCAAGATTCAGTTGCCCCAGATCACACATGAGATAGCACTATGTCCTTGTCACGGGAACTGAACTCTTGACAGAATTCGTGTTGTTTGTAAAGATTGAGAATGCAGTCCCNTAAAGCTTTTAGAGTTTTTNAGACAAGAGCATTAGGTTTTACTCTCTCTTGTGTCTAGCTCTGTGGAACCTGACTACACAGGAATCATTAAAGCATTATCTTGGCAGCTTGTTAGAAAATGGTTGTGTGGATGTGTGGTGGAGAAGTTTAGGACGGGAAGTGTGTTTTGAGGACAAGGTAACATTTTATAAATTGAAAATTAGTAGTTTTTTAAATATAAGGTTTTGAATTCTCATGAATCTAAATTCAGGGTTTTCAGACTTTTGATTCTTTATTAAGGTGGGAAAAAGTATTGAGGTCAAGGTGATTGTAATTAAATCTGATAATATTTTTCCCGGGGTAGCCTGCTATTGATAAAGCAGTGGCTAACCCGCTCTTTCCATAATGTCATTAATGAGCATCCAGAAGGTCAGAACCTTTTGTGACTTAAGCATCTCTTAAAGGTCCCTGCCTCTTAATGATATTACATCATAGTCAAATTTCAACCTGGGTTTAGAAGGGACGTTCAATCCACAACAGAACTGAAGGAAATTTTTTTTATTAGATCCATTAAAAAATTTTCCATCATTAGCTTAGATTAGCATCCTATTTCACATAACAAGGAGTCTTTGCTCAGAATTCTCCAGACATCTCTTATTGCATCAGATTTGGCCTCCTCTCTGGTCCATTTTCCAAGTTGCTGCCCTGCCCAAGTAATGTTTCTTAAAGTCCAAGTGAGGATTCCATCTGTGTGTACCTTGCCTACAGCTCTCGACTATCGTCCCATTTGTTTTAGGACAAAGACAAACTCCTGAACGCCTACACATCCTTCTGACCTTGTCATCTGGGGCTCCANGATCAGTTTCCACAGGACTCCTTTCTTTATACTTAATCTTACTGGTCTTCATAAATACCATGTGTGCTCTCTTATTAGACAGAGATTCCAACACATAGTCCCCTTTCCTGGAAGGCCTTGGCCTCTTCTTTGTTAATTTCTGTTTATCTTTTAGATTCTGTTTGAATTTTATTTTTTTTTTGGTGGGGGGCTACCTCATGGCATGAGGTGACTCTTATTTGATTCAGGGCCCTTTCTCCACTTCCCTGGAAGGCTCATAGAGAAGCTATTCAGTTGGGGGTGCTAGAGACCTGCAGTATCCCTGTGCATAGCATTGTGCCTAGAATAATAGAGGCTTAATAAATTTTGCAGAATGAATGAATAAATGAATGAGTTAGATTTCTAGTTTTNTTCCTCACAAATACATTAACATCCATCTGACAATTTTTTTTTCATTTGAAACACNTCTAAACAAACTTGGTATCAAATTAAGATTCCTTGTGTGTTCAATTGTCCATGTTTTGCCCATTAGTTATCTGTTCATGCTTGCCCCCACAACCCCAGCATTCTACATGTCCTNCTTGGTTGCTATGCCAAGGTCTCTTGAACTGTGAGACTGCTTGGCTTTTACCACATGTACTCACTCACTAGTTGCTTCCTGCTACACCTCTGGTCTGTGTTACTGTGTAGAGACCTGCGGTTCATTATCAGANTGGAGGGGACAGCTCTACACTGGAAGAAGTGTGTTTGGGGAGTCCCAGCCTGAGCCTTTAGGAAGAGAATGTGGGTATTGTCAGTTGGGTTCCAATGAGCCCCTTTCGTTACTGTGTGCATTTTCCTGTCGCTATGCTCAACTACCTATAACAAACAAGTAAGGAGGAAGGCTNTGNCATGGATTATAGTCGGAAGATATGAGTCCTCATGACCAGNAAGACNTGGCAGCTTGGGGCTGCGGCTCTATGGCAGGAGTGGCAGGCAGTTTGTTCACAGGTTTTTGGACCAGCAAAACAGACAACGGTCAACTACAAGTCAGGCTGCCCCAATTAGTGACTCATTTCTTCTAGTCCCCTCCCCAATCAGAGCTCCCAGGAGAACAAAAGCACATGAGCCTGTGGAAGGAAGTTTTCCGTCCAGGACTTGATTTTACACTGTGGCTCCATGTCGCTCCTGTGTGGTCATATATCATTACAAGGTCTCAGGTGTTGTGAAACATCCAATCTTGTGGGACACAGTGAGGGAGAAATTGCTGTTTTGTCAGAAGATNTATAACTTGGGTTGGTGTTGCCAGTGTGGCTTGTCTCTGTCCATCTTCCAACNGGACTGACATGGAGGAAGAGCGTAGGGCAGAGCACTGNGAACCAGGGCCTGCTCCTCAGTTTCCCTGCTGCAGGTTTCAGTCTTAGTACTAAGTCTTGGTGCTCCATCTTAATCCAGTCTTCCTACCATGAAATGTTCTGGACCAATTTCCCCACAAAATACATGAGTGGGATTCATGTTTTTTAATTAACACACATCGTGCTTGTTTTTAAGTTGTCTTGGCTCAGCTGGTGCAGGAGACTATCTTTTCGTTTTGAAGCATTCTGGAGCCAATATGTTTAGGAAGTAGGCCAGCTGATACAGCNTCTCCAGCTGATACAGCNTCTCCAGCTGATACAGCNTCTCCAGNTGATACAGCNTCTCCAGCTGATACAGCTTCTCCAGNTGANACAGCTTCTCCANCTNATACAGCTTCTCCAGTTGANACAGCTTCTCCAACTTATACAGCTTCTCCAGTTGATACAGCTTCTCCAACTTATACAGCTTCTCCAGTTGACACAGCTTCTCAGCAAGCCTTTGCCAGAGACAGCCATAATTTCTCAACCCTGGGAACTTGAACTGCCGAAGATGTTTCAGCCAGATTATAGCTGAGGCTGGGTGTGCAGGGAGTAGAACAATAGCTCTTTGACTTGAAATATTAGTGATTTTTCTGGGATTAATAAAAGTCATAAACCTAAGTAATCCCCTAAAGTTACTTTTCCAGATTGTGATCACATTTTAAGGAAATGGCTCTAAGAGAAGGAGGGAGGGCTTTGCAGTTTTCAAAAGTCAGCCAGTAATAGGTCAAAACTGAAGTCAATTACAGCCATTAACTTCAGAAGGCATCTGATATGTGTATAGCTGACTTTCTGTTTGAATAGAATCAAGGAAGGATTGGAAAGACACAGTCTGTAGCTTACGGAAATAGACACTGAGTGGGCAAAGATTTATGAGACGTGAGCTGCAGGAAGTGAGGCCNGGAAACCCTGGGGGTAAAGGCGACTGCACCGCACTGATGAAAGNGGAGAGCATTGTTGCAGGTCATTGCCTTCTGTTTGAGAAGAACATACTTAACAGAAATAGAAACTTTGTGTTTTGGGTTATACTGTATCACAGGACTTTTGTTGTATACAAAGTNCTTTTTCACTTTGCCGATGGTTGACAGAAAACCAGTCAGCAATAGGAGAGTCCAGAGGGCTAAGGGTGAGGAAGGCAAGTATAAGACAANGGCTTAGGGAAAAATGACAAAAAGTAAGATGTTCNCAGAGCAATGTGAGTCATTGGNGTTTTCATAGNTNAGACTATAGTAGCAAATACTGTTTCATTGTCATTTTAATTAATTATTAAAAATGAATTTATTTTTATGTNTACCTGTGCATGTGTGCATGCACATGTGTGTACACTATTGGTGTTCAGGGAATTTCAGAGGCTGGAAGAAGCCTTCAGATCCCCTGGAGCTGGAATTACAAGTGGTTGTGGACTGTGAGCTGCTGGGTGCTGGGAACCAAACCTGGGTCCCCTGGAAGAGCAGCGACAGCTCTTAGCCCCTGAGCTATTTCCCTAGCCCTTTATTTAATAGTTTTAGTAAGTAGAGGTAGTTTCTCAAACTTATTCTCATTTCATAGATGAGGGGAGTGGAGGCTAAGAGAGGAGTAGCTGCTTCCAAGTTACCTGCAGAGTGGCCCATTTCTCTGCTTAATGTGCAGAGCTATGATATTGGGCACCTAGACAATGACTGTAGAATATTTGTCTATACCCATGAATACATATAGGGGTTATATTTAATATCATCCCGTCTGTCTGCAAAGTTTTCATCGATGAAGTCATGCTTGAAAAGTGGTGAGAAACAAACTGTCCAGCCCCAAACCTGACAGTGCTGCTTGTGGGCGTGGCATCCTGTGTAGTATACTCCAAACGATGATTCTGCTTCAGAAATCATGTCCTCCACGCCTTCTTTTTCTCATAGAGGTGGTTAAAGGATGTATGAGCCAAAGAGTCCCTTTAGGCCACTGCCAACAAAACAGCCAAGGAAGGCTTCACTTTCCTCAAGTTCCCGTTGACAAAAAAAAGGGAAATTTCGGCGTCTATGAGAAATTCAAACACAAAGAGACAGCACCCTCCCTCACATCCCATCCAGAGAGACTGCCCTCCTTCAGGGAAAAGTCAGACATCGTTGCAAGTGATATGGTGTAAGGAAGACCAAATGCAAGTGAATAGGGCCAAAAAAATAGAAAAATAGACATTGTAGGGACTTTTCAGCTGTTTCCTTTTATTGCTTATGATTCTCTGCCGAGCACACGTGTAAATACAGCAAGTTGAACGTGTTCTTACAAACTCTACAGAGACTAACNGATCCTCCTACCCCCATCTCCAATCTCTTTCTCCTTTCTTTTTTGGTTTGTTGAGGGAGGGTCTCAAACTGTATCCAAGGCTANCCTGAAATTCAGTATGCAGCCCACGATGGCCTCATCCTTCAACGATGCTCCTAAATTAGCCTCCCAAGTTCTAGGATGACTCATGTTCACTATGAAAGTTCTTAACTGAGCTACATTAGCATGAGAGCAGAGCGTAATGGTGCATGTGTGTGAAGATGCCACCACGAAACCCATCACTTTGTAGTTNTCCTGAAAAACCAGGGAAGAGGAAAAGAGCAGATAAGCATGCCTATTTAGAGGAATACATCATCTGAAACATTTTAAATTTTAAATCAGTGTTTTTATTTTAAATTAGAAATGGTAGATAAGTTTATTTAAATAAATGGATTTGGTTCCTAAAAATGTTTTAACATTTTAGGTAAAATATTTAGAAAACAAATGAAAATCAAGTGTATCCGAAAAATACACTACAGATTGAGTAAACTGACTGTATTTTTATAATTGCACATGTGCATGTGTGTGTGTCTTTGTGTAAATGCATGTGAGTGTGTATGTGTATGTATGTGTGTGTGTGTATATGCGTGTGTGTGTGGATGGGTGTATGTTGTGTGTCTGGTGTGTGTCCACACATGTGCAGATGTCAGGTATGTCTCTCTCACACTCTACCTTATTCCCTTGATACAGAATCTCTCTTAACCTGAAGTTTTGGTGAGGCACTTGTCTTTGTTGAGGCTATCGGCACATATGGCTATGCCCAGCTGCTACTCAATGTTGTTTTTGTTTGTTTTACATGGGTGCTGGAGATTAGATGTTAAGTTCCTGGCTAGGATTTCCTTCTAGATCAGTGGTTTTCAACCTGTGGGTTGAGTATCAGATATCTTGTGTATCAGATATTTACATTATGATTCATAACAGTAGCAAAATTACAGTTATGAAGTAGAAATGATTTATGGTTGAGGTCACCACAACATGAGAAACTGTATTAAAGGGTCACAGCATTAGGAAGGTTGAGAAACACTGCTCTAGATGCTGATTCCAGGCTGTGGCCCCTCAAGTCAGGATTTGACTCAACCCTGTTGAAATCCAAGTTTTTGGCCTTAGCTGTTTATGTGGCCTTGCCTTCCCCCTCTGATTAATACACTCTAAAATGATTATAGTGTAATGAATTCTCTCCTATTATAGTGTAAGGAGATCTGGGACAGCTCACTGAAGTTTTCATGTAGAAATAGATGAATACTTTATCAATACAACCCAAGAAAAGCTGACGAGGAAGTTGAGGCAGCAACAGTCTTCCCTGTGAATAAGTTCAGTAACATAAACCAAAGACCTTGAACATCCCCTCTTCCCCTGACTGTATCTAAGGATGTCTCTGAAGGACATGACTGGACCAGTGCTCAAGGTCATGGAGCAGCAGGAGAAACACTGTATGGATTGGGTTCATGAAGGTATCTTTTAAAAGGGGTCTTGAAGAGGCCAGTCTTGTGCTTTCTGTAAAAGTATCCAACCTTTATTGTCCATATCAAAGAGAAAATAGACTTGACTGATAACCACCCACCCCATCACCACCATAACTGGCAACAATTCCAATTCAAAGGTTTTTGTTGTTGTCAATGCAACTTGTGATCNTCCTGCCTCAACCACCAAAGGGCTAAGATGACAGGTGTGTGCACCATCATCATTCAAAGGTGTGCATAAAACGACAGAAAATATTCAATGTTAAGGAACTGATTAAATTGTGAATTACCATTGCAGTTGAATAACATGACGGTACAACGACATGGAAAGAGACCCACCATACATTGTTAAGCCATCAAGGCAGAACGCACACACGAGGGCTGAGGGACCACAGGGAGTCAGCAGCGAATCTTAATGATTTTCTCAACGGAAGTGAGAGGAACTTTCCAGAACCCCTTTGGAATTTTTTTTTTTNTCCTGTAGAATCCTAGGTTTGTCTCTTTCTAACTACCTTCCAAAAGAGCCTCTTAATTCATTTGAGCTCCAGAAGGAGAAGGGGATTTTTCTCAGTCANAGGCAAAAAGTCCCCTAAAACACATATGTTCCCGTACTTTTCTGAGTAATTTAGGTTTGTCCTGCCCATGGCCACCATTGTTTGAGTAGCTGAGTCTGCTGTAGCCTTGCCTGAGTTTTAGAGAGCCACATACAAACCCACATCCATCCCCCAGATGAACTGGATCTGGCAGCCACTGTTTTGAAAAACCATTTGAAGCATGTGCCAACATTTTGTGTATCTGTACATGCACATGTTTGTGTGAATTTACATGTATGCAGAGGTCAGTCAGTAGTCAACCTTAGGTACAAGTCTTCGGGTGCCTTGGTGTGTGCACCCTCATGTGGAGACTAGAACACCCAGTATNTTCCTCCATTGCTTTCTGCCTCTTGCCTTGAGACGCAGTCTCACACTGAACCCAAAGCTTGTCATTTTCCTGCCTGAGCTAGCCTGGCCAGTAACCTCTCAGGAGCTAGTTTAGCTGTCTGCAGTGTGAGAGATACAGATGCATGCCGCCACACTCAGCTTTCTATGTGAGTGCTAGGGCTTCAAACTCAGGTCCTCATGTTTGCACAGGGAGCATTAGTTACTTTTCCTATTCCTATGACCAAATACTCAATAGGAAGCAATTTAAAAGGGAGTGTTATCTGGGTATCTGGGTTTGCAGTTTGAGAGAATAGCCATCGTGGTGGGGGAAACCATCGTGGCAGGAGTGTGAGGCAGCTAGTCACGGGAATAGCCAGGAAGCAGAGAGAGATGAGACCTTCCACTCTTCTCCTTGTTCCTTTTTATTCAGTTGGAGACCAGAGATCAAAGATGTATGCAGTCTGAGGAGGTGGGTCTTCCCCTCCTATTTCAACCTTTCCTGAAACACACACACACACACACACACACACACACACACACACACACACACACACAGAGAGACAGAGAGTCAGAGAGTCAGAGAGAGACAGAGACAGGAACAGAGAGACAGAGATAGAGAGACAGAGAGTCAGAGAGAGACAGAGACAGGGACAGGGACAGAGAGATAGAGAGACAGACACACACAGAGAGACAGAGAGAGGTGTGTTTCCATTGTTATGGGTAGCACACCAGAGATGACCATTCAGACATAGTTTACAGCCAAGTGAAAGTCTTTATTCCAGGAAGCTGGGACTAGGCCACAGTTATGGGGACCTAGGTGTGGTCCTGAGCGTCCAGAACACGTGGGTTTTTAAAGGCAGAGACNATGCTCAGGCATCTTGCTTGGCAGCTGCAGGGGAGCATCTGTTTGAAGCAAGCACTTTGATGGAGGCTAAGATAAGGGGTTAGCTGGAGGGAGTTCTACACAAACAGGTAACTTAACAAAAGCTAAGATAAGTTAGTTAGCACATCCTGACCTTCGGTTCCTAGAACAGAGTTGGGTCATTTTCCATGGGATTCTCCATCAAAGAGATCAAATTCTAGTTAACCCAGAAATGTCCTCAGCAATAATACAAGATGGGGGAACCTCTGGACTGTCTAGCCCCATCACACCACGGAGATCTAAATCTAGTCCAGTTGACAGTGATGTGTGTGAGGGGTTGAGAACATTTGATTGATTTTAATATTAATGGGATACTTCCAATTTCTAAGGTCTACCCAGAGATCCTTCCAACAGGGTGGAAATGAGATGTATTACTTACTTTTCTATTGCCATGGTAAGACACTGCCCAAAAGGAACTTGGCAAGAAAAATGTTCATTTCAGCTCACAACTCTCAGGTCACACTCTGTCATTGAAAGAATTCAGGTCAAGGACTCAAACAGGAACCTGGAGNCAGGAACTGAGGCAGAGACAATGGAAGAATGTTGCTTACTGGCTCGCTCCCCATGTCTTATTCAGCCTGATTTCTTATAGCACCCNGGACCACCAGCCCAGGGTTGNCATCACCTACAATAGGCTAGGCCTTCCTGCATCAATTATCAGTCAAGAAGATACCCTACAGCCTTATCTTCATTTTCTCAATTCAGGCTCCCTCTCAGAAGACTCCATGTGTCATTTTGTGTCCAGTTGACATAAAACTAGCCAGCCCAGGTACCAAACGTATGCATTGTAAATATGAGTGCTGGGGAGTCCAATTTATGGTGACCACATTATGAAAAGGGGAGAGAAGATGGCTACAAGGCAGAATGAAGTAAATCAAGATATGATTATAGGTAAGAAATTTAGAGGCTACTTAAGTGATTGGAGACTTATCAGGGGGCTCCTATTGACAATTTGGGAAGCCTTGCTAGGAATAAAGGGTGGTCAGGAGTCAGCCTTATTCCCTTTGATGCTTTTCAGAGAGTAGGGGAAATGCAGACAGTATTATTCCTAAAAAGATCATCTGGTGCTTNATTCCCTGGTTGTTTAATAGATAAAATAGTTATACACAGGACAATCCATCTGGGTTTCTTTTCTCAATGCAAATATTTAATTAGTAGGCAACTGATCTTGGTACTGTTAGTTTAAGTCTCTAATTAGTGAAATTGGATTAACAGTTTAGCAATCCACTATGTTACTGACTAGCTAATACACAGTATTTATAGCTGAAGATAACATGGAAGTCTTAATTCATGTGACCTTTTAATGGAACAAACACCAAGCCAGAGATCAGGATTTTCNACCTGGCCCTTTGTACAGTGCCCAGTAACTGGTTGCTTGACAATAAATACTTGTCAAATGTCCTTAGTTGAATTTTGCTTGATGTTTGTAGTTCTTGATTTTGGGGAAATGGGAGGAAGGAGTACTATTATGTCCTTTTTGGGGGCAAGGTCACTTCTAGAAATAAGTGAGAACAGGAAATCAGTGACAGGCATCCACTCTTCTGTCAGCAGTGTCTTCCTGATGACTGTTTGGTGATGGTTTTATTGTGTGCTGGGGGTGGTTTCCAAGAACTGCCTTGTTTGGAAACACCAACAGAGGCTTCCAGTTTGAGACAAAATAACAGACAGTAAACCCTAAGCTTTCCCAAGTGCTAAAGAAGTGATTTTATATGATTCCACATAGATTTACAAGCCAATGCACCCAGCTCTGACACAAAACTCTCATGACTCATTGAGAATTAATGAATTCTAACTTGCATCTAATCTGCTCGCACCATCAAGTGTTCCTTGGGTATGTGAACACATCCTATCTGGCACAGTACCTGCAGATCTGAAGAGTAAAAACAATCCTGTGGGGAGATGATGGAGTAAGGAAAACAGGACGGGGGCGTGGGTGCTGCAGCAGGTAGGGAGGCACATTCAGGCTGTGTTTGAGGAAGCAGAAGGATGTGAAAGGAGTGGAGGNGATACTAGGTATCTGCCTAGTTAATGTGGGGCACAAAAGAACAAGNAGGAAGTTCATGGTGGTGGTGGGTTCTGGGTACCTTGGTGGAGATCTGTGTCTGGGGGAACATGGTGGGACATTTAGTTTGAGAATGAGTAATTTGCACGGGTCTTCATTTTGGGAAAATTAGGATATGAATGACTATCTCCCATGGGGATGAACTAGAGGCCATATATATGTAATAAGTAAGAGAGAGAGAGAGAGAGAGAGAGAGAGAGAGAGAGCGAGCTCTTAATTACAATAAGGGGAAGAATTCAGGAACCTCTGTGGCCGTAGATGTTGGGATGATTTGAAGAGAGAACCATGCAGAAACCAACTCAAGATTTCTAGTCTATGATGCCAAGGCCCTGTTGGTTCACACAAAATTTCAACAGTGGCTGTTGGCCAGTTTGTGTCAGATGTGACTCCTCAGTCCTCAGAGTTTATGGAGTGGACACCAGGGTTACAAATNAGAAGCCCAAGGGACTGTGGTTCAATAGAGTAGGAGGGAAACATTGAAGCTGGNGTCTGTTGAAGGCTGATGGGGTTCAGAGGCAAAACTCACTAACACAGCNGTCCTCAACCTTCCTAATGCTGGGACCCTTTAATACAATTCCTCATGTGGTAGTGACCCCCAACCATGAAGTTACTTTTGTTGCTACTTCATAACTGTAGTTTTGATACTGTTATGATCTTTATATATTTTTGGAGATAGAGGTTTGCTAAAGGGGCCATGACCCACGGGTTGATAACCACTATATTGACAGGAAGGTGTAACTCTCTNTGCCTCTTAATGGTATTTCCAGTGAAGGATGTGCAAGTATAGGGCCTTGTGATGATGGATGAGTCAGTCCTTCCTGCTTTCAGTTCCACCATGGAGAAAACTTCCTGCTGCTTTTAAAATGTTATGTGCTCTTTATATTTCCTTACGCNGTGGGGAAAATAATGGCTCCAGTAATTTTGATGACTTTGAAATGTAGCCACACACAGGCATGGTGTAAGGTACAGTCTCTGTCACTGCTTTGCCATTCGGAAGACAGAAATGACGTCAGCAATAAATAATTAACTGGGCATTGACTAAGAGATGTTCAGTAAGTCTTCTGAATGGCCACATGGANTCATACCATATGGGGTTGTGTACTCAGCTAAAATATTGTATGAAAATAAGCAAAATTTCCAAGTGTTGCTTTTTATAGTAGTTTGAGCAACAAATTTTAATGGACAAAAGTGCCCATTTATGATGGGAATGCAAGCAAGAGGTCCTGAGTTCAATCCCAAGTACCCACATAAAAAATCTGGGTGTGCCATTTAATTATAATTCCCATACTGGGGATGTAGAGGCAGGAAGGTCCCTTACAGCTCCCTGGCCAACCAGTCTAGCCAAATCTANAAGCTCTAGGTTCAGTGAGAGGAGACCCTATTTCTAAATGATTAAGTGAAGAGTGATTGAGGAAGACACCCAACACTGAGCTCTGGTCTACACACGCACACACACACACACACACACACACACACACACACACAGAGAGAGAGAGAGAGAGAGAATATTCAGTATATAAATGTTCACATCATTCAATTTCCAATTTTATGTGCTCTGTAGAAAACATAATACAACTTTCCTTTTTCAGATCACAATAATGTTAATAGAGAGGGGATACCAACCTCAGCATTAACATTGTGTGGAAATAGTCCTTACACAACTGCAAAACTGTTAAATACCTTTGAATGCAGAGTTCTGCAGATAGTCTACAGTCAGTACATGGATATCCCTAGAGAAAGTTTGGGATAATCTTTTAAAAAGAATTCAATAACTAATTATCTGTAATGAGAAACATTTTCCTTTAAATAAATGAACTAATTTCTAGATATTTTTCATCACACAAATGCTCACACATGCAAAGGAAGAATGTAGCTGAAATTTTAATTTGGACCCCCAAGAACCTTGTCAAATGACAGAAAAAGCAAATGAATTCTAGTTTACTTCCTGGAAGGAACAGGGGCTTCTTTGACTCTANGGTGTCTCTATTTTGCCTGGCCAGAGGGTACCATGCTTGTTAGGGATTTATTTCTGGGAAACTGTTCATCTTTAGTTGTAGAAACGAAGCAATTGAGCCAGAGACACAGTTATATGCATCTGAGGAATATTGGTGGAGAGTTGGGGCTTAATTGGTGTGTTGCTTCCAATATAATTAGGTCCTTGAACAGGGCAATGCAATTAAATATGTTGAGGAGGGCATAATTAGATGGGGGGATGATAGTGTAATTACATTCATAAGAGGGGGGCTATAATTAGACATGAAGCAGGGAGGGGTGTGTTTAGATGCTTACGTTGAGGTTATAATTAACATATGTGCAAGAAATTAAATTATGTGTGTGGGTGAAGTATAATTAAGTGTGGGCATCCATCTCCAGTGGTAGGTGAGGGGACAGAGAAATGACTGGGCTGGGCACAGTAAGGTGTGCATTGATGTCTTTATGGTCAAAACCCTGAAATTTTCATCAAGAAAGGCAGGCATATATTTTGATATGGTGACTAACAGCAGTTGGCATGGTGGTGACAACCTTTTGAGTCATTTCAAAGGTTAGCAAATCAAAACTTCTACTTGTCTGACATGATTTCAGCTCTATGCTTAATCCTGGTAGTCACTCTTTCAACAGTCTCATTTGATGGCTGGGAGATTTTTTTTTCCTAGTTTTAACTTATAACTATGTAAGGAAGTCTTGTTCTCTGTCACCACGAAAGAGAAAAGAGGTTGGAGGGAAATAGTGGGNTGAACAAATAAATAAGAATAACAAAACCTCATTACCCCCACTAACAACAAAAGCAAGAACCCTTCCCTCCAGTTTTCTCCCTTTGTATTGTCAAATGTAAAAATTAGCATTAACTCTTAACTAAGAGAGAACCACCTGAAGTTACATACATGATGAAATCAGCAAATCTTAACCATGGCAGCTCAGTTATTTCGAACTTCGAAAACAATATTTGCACCTAAATAGTTACGATATCCACACTACAAAAGAGCAACAAAGCAAGGAATGTGAACCACAGCTAAAAANGGGGACTGGAAAGTGATGTAGGAAGCTAGGGGAAGAGGAGCCAACGGCAGATAAAACTCACTCAGTGTACTGAAGAACATCACGTCAAAGCAGGAAAGCACAGTGAGAATTCTAACAACCAGATCTATCCTGCATTAAATGTAAAACTGTGGAATTTAGGTGTGGCATCACATCTGCTGTCTTAGCAACATAGAAGGCTGAGGCAGGAAGGTCAGGAGTCCACAGCCAGCCTCAGCTGTATCATGTGTTGAAGGCCAGCCTGGGTCACATAGTGGACTCTGTCTTAGAAAGCAGAATCAAGCCAAAAGCAAGCAGAGAAAAGGCAAAACGAATATTAATGAGAGCAATGACAACAACACAAAACAAACTCCATGTTTTATTCTGAGTTTTTTGTTTTGTTTTGGCCCTTTTGGTCCAATGATGAACAGTGATGGAGAAGTGTAAGCCAAATAAACCCTTTCCTTCCCAACTTGCTTTTGGTCCTGGTGTTTCATCCTGGCAATAGTGACTCTAACTCGGACACTCATTATAGACAATTGNTGTATCTAAGAGGTGTGAGTGACTGCACTGATCTCTTTGCACCAGCAACTGAGGTCACAGCTTTGTCTCTGCTACTGGGCTGGGGAGTCCTTGGCCCTGTTCTTNTGTATAGACAGTGCAAGGAAGGGAGGAAGAGTGAAGGCATCTGGCTTTGTGAATGACTCTGGTTCTTCATTCATTTAATTATAAAACCGTTCGGGGTGTTCTGGTACTATTTGCATAAGGCACAAGCCCTCATGCTTAAGTTTTCAGATATTAATTGATTTTTTTCACAAGTCATTCTGTTGGCTAGGAATATTTTCACAGTTGGCTGTTGGACTTGGTTGCTAACAAAGTCTTCTAGCTTTCAGGGATGACAAAATTGTTCAACAGTTCAAGGCATATGCTGTGCAAGCCTGGTGGCCAGAGCCTGATTCCTGTAACTAACCTAAACATGGAAGGAGAGAAAGAATGCTACAGAGTTGCCCTTTGACCTCCAATAACAGTACCGTAACATTTGTGCCCATAGCACATACACAATAAAACATAATTTTTTAAAAGTCTTCTAGCCTTCAAAAATACTTCACTATCATTCCTGGTGGGAAACACCTAAGAGCTAATTTTCATTTATTAACTTTCTGAAAGTTATCTATAGACAAGGAACCTTGCCTCTTCCACACTCTGCACGAACCCATCATGTTGTTAAAGCCTATTTGCATNCTGCTAGATACAAGCAGTAGGCACAGGGCACATCGCAGCTCTCCTAGCAGCTCCCTACCCGTAACAGATGCTTGTCAAATGGTTGTTGAGTGAACACAGAGGTTGGTTACCAGAACTAGAAAGAGGCCCAGAGGTGTAGTGTGTGGAAGATGATAAGGCATGGGGGCCGTTCAGGTGAAACCTTGACCAACTTTACAAGCCACCTTCCTCTTAATGAGTGACAGGACTTTTGTTCTTCAGATTTGAAGATTGATTTGTCTACTGCATCAAAAGAAAATCCTACTTTTGTATTCACTGTGGTGAATTAATGACAATGCTCCCCATAGGCTCAGCCATTTGGCACTCTTTCCAGGCAGTGACACTCTTAGGAGGTACAGCTGTGCTGGAGGAAGCGCATTGTCCTGAGGCCAGCTTTGTGTGTTTAGAGCCTCTTTCTGCTTTCTTTTTTCTGTCTCTGATTCACACTTGTATTTGAAGATTCCTGTTCCTGCTGCCTCCCCACCATAGTGGACTCTGACCCCTCCGGAACCATAACCCCAAATAAATTCTTTCTTCCATAAGTTGCTTTTGGTCGTGGCGTTTATCACAGCCAAGCATTTCGGATGCTCAGCCACCAATCCATGGAACACATTGCTGATCATTCTGTTCAGTGTTTGACTTGACAGCGAATGCCAAACCAAAAAACCCTCANNTTTTAAATCGCATAGTTCTTCGTAAGTAAGTGTAGTAGGTACACCTCAATGGATTGAAAATATGATTTTGTTCAAAATCTATGTGAATCCCTAAACTAAAATTATCTCACACAAAGATGNATTATATATAGCAGTGTTTTATCAATACACTGAGTGCCCTACTTATTTCCCCTTGCTGTGAGAAAATATCCTGAAAAAAAAAATCAAGAGAAAAGTAGTTTTTGTTGGCCTACATTTCCAGAGGGACACAGTCCATCACTGCAGGAAAGAAGGCATTGATAGGAGCAGGCAGCTGGTGGGTCACATTGAATCCATACTCAGGAAAGCAAGAATGAAGAGAAAGTAGAGCTAAGCTGTAAAGGCTCAAAGCCCTCCCCCACTGACATACTTCCTCCAATGAGGCTCTGCCTCTTAAAGGTTCCACATGCTTCCCAAACTGCACCACCCGCTGGAGATCAAACTCATGAGCCCATGGGGACACATTTCCATCCAAATCACCACAGCGATGCCTCAGGAAGGAATTTAACTTTATGTATAGTAATGTGGATTTTATATAAATAAATGTATTGTAATATAAAATATCATATTTGTATATAGAACTTCACGGTATCCCTGGTGATGTCCAACAACTTCATCTTTCTTTAATTCTGATTGGAAAGTCATCATTACACTTGCTTTCCGATGGGGCACTGAGAAGTTGAGGTGCCTGGGAAATGAGACTCTAAATCAGTTGACCTTATCACTGTATTTCATCTATCTAGTATGTCCTAATCCATCCTTTTACTTAAAGTAATAATTGCTATTAATATGAGCAAGAGTGTGGCAGCTTACCACCATACTTGGATATAGCAACATGCAAGGAGATACATTAGAAAACACAGCATGGAAGGTCTTCATAAAGACACTCCCTCAAACTCACAAGACTCACATGGTTTGCCCCATGTAATGTATGCTAGAAGGAGATCCCTTGCTAGACACCATTCTGGACAGCACCNACCATTGCCAAGTACCCTGAACCTAAACTAGAGTAAAGATATTATTATCCCATTATTATTAGGTAGATAACACCCACAGTGTTTTCTCAATTCAGTTTTTCTTGTTGAAAGCTTTGGTGTAGTGTNATTGTTNGCTGGTATATTAGCATTGCCAGCAGAGTGTTCAGGCACTTGAGAGCATTTATTGAAATGAAGTGAAATGGATTTCTTCTGTGAGGCCAGCAGTTAAGAAAATGAAGGAGCACTGCCTTCTGCCTATAGCCTCAAGTTTTGCTTGANGATTTGGAGGGTGGTGCTAAGAGTGTAGACATATATTACTTAATTTTTCTACTAATAAAATGGCTCTTTATTGTTAAGATAGAGTCAGGCAGTTAAACAAATCACTCCTTTGTCTTGTCCATAAAAGCCCTTGGAATCTAGAATTGCCAAGGCTTAGACAAGTCCATGACTCTGGTGGGAGGAGACAGGGAATGGAAACAGGGAGGGAGGTGAGTGGGTTGCTTTTCTGTGCCACANAGGGTGTTCTGTCCACAGCTAGTGCTTCCACAGCCTCCTGCACAGCATGACCTCCCTGTGGAGGGAAGGAGCANAACACAGAGGCTTGTGACATCTGCCCCACTGTCCCATAGCCTGGTGATTTGGTAATTAGAGGGCAGCCTGTGTCCTTCAGGTCTGTGTAGCTACTTCCAAAGTCTACCTGTCCAAGGCCCAGATTCTTGCCTGAAAACTTGGGGTAGCCAACCCTCAGTGTTCAGGGTCTCCTCTTTAACAGCTAAGGGGTTTGGGGCTTGCATTTATAAGTCCTACTCTTAGTGGAGAATGCCTGGGACTGCCCCCCCAAGCTTAATCATTACAGCAGGACTATGTGAAACTCATAGTGTATATTCACATATAAATTGCATGCTTTCTTTTGGTATATGATTTTCCAGTATACATCTAAGTGGATATACATCCAACTCAGTAGACTCAGGTCAACTTTCAACTTTCATCCTTACTGCTGAACCTCTCNTAGTCAAGGGCACCTGTGGCCTTCATGTTGCCCAGTGCTGTGGCAGTTTTCAGCTGTTATTACCCTTCATCTGTTAGGAGCACTTGATGCATTTTTCCTCCTTCTTAATGACTTCTTCCTTTGACTTGGTTCCCAGGACCTCTTCTATTTCCTATTCACCTGCATGCTGGCTCTTGACTTTAAATAANTGATCACTCTCTGTGGTGGTGTGAAAGAAAATGGCCTGTAGTGGAATATTATTTTATTATACCACAGGAGTAGAATAATAATAATAATGACGATGAAAGTGTGATACTTTTGTTTATGTTGCATTTGTTTAACTCTGTGAAGCTGTGTTACTATGCCTGTATAAAACACCTGNTGATCTAATAAAGAACTGAANGGTCAATAGCAAGACAGGAGAAAGGATAGGTGGGGCTGGCAGGCAGAGAGAATATATAGAAGGAGAAATCTGGGAAGAGGGATCTAAGATCTAGTAGCCAGAGAAGGAGGAGGACTCCAGGGGCCAGCCACGTGGCTACATAACCAGCAACGGAGAAAGATTTACAGAAGTAAGAGAATGGGAAAAGTCCAGAAGCAAAAGATAGATGAGATAAGTTAAGTTAAAGAAAGCTGGCAAGAAACTAAGCCAAGCTAAGGCCTGGCATTCATAAGTAAGAATAAGCCTCCATGTGTGATTTATGTGAGAGCTGGGTTGCGGCCCCTAAACAGAGCACAAACAAACAACAACAATGGCCCGCAAAGGGAGGAGCACTTTTAGGAGGTGTGGCCTTGTTGGAGTAGGTGTGGTCTTGATGGAAGAAAGGTGTCACTGTGGAGGTGGACTTTGAGGTCTCATACACGGTCAAGCCCCAGGCAGTGGTGGCACACACCTTTGATCTCAGCACTAGGGAGGTGGAGACAGGAAGTGAGATGGCTGGGTGGAGAGAGGAATATAGGGCAGGAGGAGACNGGNGCTTAGTCTTTTTCAGGATGAGGATTTCACAGAGGTAAGAACTAGTGGCTGGCTGCCCTGCTTCTCTGATCTTTCAGTTTTCACCCTGATATCTGGCTCTGGGTTTTTATTATTTAGACTGATTAGGATTTGTGCTACACAAGCCACACCAGTGAGACAGACCACTCCCTGTTACCTGCAAGATATAGGACTCTCAGCTACTTCTCCAGTACCATGTCTGCCTGCATGCCACCATGTCCCACCATGATGATAATGAACTAAACCTCTAAACTGTAAGACCCCCCCCAATTAAATGTTTTCCTTTATAAGAGTNACCGTGGTCATGGTGTCTCTTCACAGCNATAGAATTCCTAACTAAGACANTCTCCATTTTTCACTTCACACAGACCAGTTCCCTGACTGTGTACTTAGTCACATACTAGACAAGGCCACTTGGACATCTGAAGATCACGGTACCCTTGGTGTTCTCAAGACTGAGCTCTCAATCAGTCCCCCAAACACGCTCCCTNCTGTGGTCCTCTATAGCTCAGGAAAGAGCTGGCCATTGGTTGAAGACGAAACTATTGGCACCATTCCCCATTCTGCTCTCTTTTTCTGTTTTCTTTCCTTCCTTTCTTTTTGTACACCAGCAAATCTGTTTGGCACTTTCTCCAGATCCCTCCAGAATCAGATCTCTTTCCCCTCTCTTGTCACCCTGTTCCAGGTCATTAAAGTCCCTGGCTAGCAATATCATACCAGACTCCTCCTCAGCCCCTTTTCCTGTCTAGTCTTGGTTCAACTTGTTCTCACTCCAGCATAGGTCACAATGCCACCCCTCTGCCCATTGCCATTCACTTGGTTCTCATCTTAGGATAAAAATCACTGTCTTCGTGACACCCTACATGACCTCGTTCACCAGCCTCCCCACTTACTTCCTACTAATTTCTACTCCTTCTCTCTCCCTCTGACTCATCTGCAGACAAAAGAGGCCCTTGCCCTGCTATCTCCCCCCAGGAGTGTCTCCTCAAGGTCTTTGTANAAGTGGATGCTACACGGAGCTACATTCTCACACTCAACTGCTACAGGAACCTTCTCAAGGGCTTCCTCTGCGCTGTGGCTGATCACCCTGCTGACCTTTGCAGTTCCCCTCAGGAAGCATCTCCAGACCATCTTGTGCTGATCCGGTTTCTCTCTGCAGACCACTTCACCATCTGTCCCACTGTTCATTTCCCCCACATTCCTTTGCTCNTCTTCAATACAGTGTGAGCACCCAGGGAACATGGGTTTTTACTTGTCACCACCAATCATATGTCACAATAAACATTTGTGGAATACACAAACAAGCCAACATGAGCACCAGTCCCCAACTCTCCATCTCACTGATTGTATAGATAACGCTGTTTTTCAAATGCTAATTCCAAATCTTCTTTTTAGGAATAACTAAGAAAAAATTTGCATCGTTCTGAACAAAGTTGCTCTCCCTGGCCTGTCTTGTCTTATGCACACACCTCACTCTGGAGCAGTTTATCAGGCTGATCTCTGCTGTGGTGATGCAGGCAATTCTTTTCTCCCTGTGGACAAATGCTTAGACATTACACTTGAAAAACACCACATATTTATC
Organism: Neotoma lepida; assembly: GCA_001675575.1. Lineage (NCBI taxonomy): Eukaryota > Metazoa > Chordata > Mammalia > Rodentia > Cricetidae > Neotoma > Neotoma lepida. The sequence goes on along the minus strand of LZPO01087236.1, from coordinate 107,757 downwards.
ACCAATATTTACATAGCTCTGGCTGTTCATTTTACTACTAGAAATCAAGGGGATAAAATCTTCTCACGTAGGACTAAGTGCTCCCTTCAGCTACCAATGAAAGCAGAGACTCCTGGGAAATTTTTTTCTAGCTGAGTTATTACTTCACGCCTAGGCAGGAGCCTTTTAGTGTGTACTCATGAACTAATTCCATTTTATCTTTGGTATAGTCTGGCTGTTTCCTAGACTAGTTGTGTGTGTATTCAAGGTCTTTTCCCCAGGAACTCCAATGACTCTGTTCTGTTCCAGCAGCTGCAAGGAGCCTGGGTACCTGGCAGTTCTTGCTGACCCAGCTAGAAGAGGCCAAATGATTCATTTCACTTTCAGGAGTATTACTGGGTTTCCATATTCCCTGGCACTATAAATAGCACTCCAGGGAGCACTCAGGCACACAGACATTTTCTTTGCAGTCTAGCTCAATATTTGCAGAAGAAAGTCACATGCTGTCTGGTTTGACACAAGTCACCTGTCCCTTAATGGCTCCCGAGTTCTAAAGAGAACCACCCAGAGTGTCCTTCTGCTCCCAAGCAGTGAATTGGTTTCCAGAAAACAATGTTGTCTTTGTGCTGCCTCCTCTGCCTGGCAGAGTCCTGAGTGTTCTTCTTTCTATATGAGGTGTGTGTGTGTGTGTGTGTGTGTGTGTGTGTGTGTGTATACATGCCTGAGGGCCAAAGGTCAATGCTTCGTGTCTTTATCAATTGCTTTACATCTTATTTTTTGGAGAAGGTCTTGCATTTAGCCTGGAGCTCATGATTCTGCTCAGCTGGCTGGCCAGTGAGTGTCAGAATCTCCTTGTCTTCAACCCCCACCCCCATTCTGGGTTTCCAAACACACACAGTCACATCCAGCTTTTTCATACAAATTGTATGGCTCACACTCAGGAGCTTGTACTCACTAGGCAAGCACTTTACTGACTGAGCCCTCTACTTATTCTTCAAATGACAAAGCTTTGTCTGAGTGCCTACTCCTTCGTGGCTTCACCTAGAGGGTGCTGAGACTTCCTCTTCAGCAAAGTAGGCAACTTTATGGTACAGTTTCATTTGTGGCCAAAGTTCACACCCTCGTCACTCCTTCCTCTCTTCATAATCCACACTGTGAGTCTTGAANCCTCAGACTTCTGTGTCCTTCTAGTTGTCCCCAGCAGTTAACATAAGAAATACCTAGAAACAATTGGGAAGTGAATGGCTGATGGTGCTATTGCA
>LZPO01087236.1:76128-104141 GCA_001675575.1 Neotoma lepida | reverse complement strand
CACACCCATGCACCATGCATGGACACCCCCACACACACACACACCCATACCCACACCATGGGTGCACACGCAGGGTGGGGTGGAGCTCTAAGAACTCTAATCCATCTTGGAGCTCCGAGCTGTTTGACAGTGTCTTCAGGTAGAGCCATTTCCCTAGAGAATGCCACATACCCTCTCGGAGGAGAGTTGCTTTGCTGTCAAGACATGTTGTCTCACTTGGTGAAACTTGTGGCAGTGGCATTGGGAGGTGTAGGTGTGGGGGTGGGGGTGTCCTTCCATTCCTGCCTTTCCTTCAAGAGTATTCTAATTTTCCACTGTAGGGTTGTGTTTTCTTCTCCACTGCTATTTAGTTGATTTTATGATGGGGATGCCTTTCTGTACGCTGTGAATATGTGTTGCTCTGATTGGTTGATAAATAAAATGCTGATTGGGAATTGTGGGAAGAACAAGACTGAGTCAGGAGATGCCAGCCAGCCGCCCAAGAAGCAACATGTAATGAGATGCAGGTAAAGCCATGGAACACATGGCAAAACATAGATTAATAGAAATGGGCTGAATTTAAATATAAGAGCTAGTCAGTAATATGCCTGAGCTAATGGCCAAGCAGTTGTAATTAATATAAGCTTTTGAGTGATTTATTTATAAGTGGCTACGGGACCCCTGGGTGGGCTGGACCGCGTGGGGCCTGGCAGGACCTGGACAAACTTTATCCTACAATTTTACTTTATTTTTTGCAATGTATGCAATTAACGGGAGAAAGGAGTGGAGAACTTGGGTTAAGACAGTGGGTGCAGAAGTGCTGCAGGGGAGGCACTGGTGCCGAACGCTTTGCTTGTTCCACCACAGGCTGAGGAACAAGGTTTAATAAACTCTAACGCAGCAGAAGGTTTCATGGAGCAGCCTTCCCTACAGCTCCAATGAGTGCTGCTTGGGTGTCACGGAACATGGGAGAAGGTGGAGCAGAAATATTTACGTCACAGGAGTGGATAAAACCTCACAGAAGGCAGGGGCAGATGAGGGTAGCAGGGAAGCACGGTGATGTCAGGCACCCACTCCAATCCCTGGGTCATTACATGAGGATGCAAAGCTAATAAAGAACAGGGTTGGGAGGATATGCCAGCTTCACGGTTAACCAGGTTGGTGTCCTACATAGTATCTTTTTACCTCTGCCTAGGCTGTTGGAGGAAGGGGAAGGAGACATCCCTCAGTCAACCCTGATTTTATATATACTTCTGTGAATACTGTGTCATTGTCATGTTTACGTCCTTTTCAGACCTTCAAGCTGCTCTGAAGCACATTAAGTAAAGAAATGTTAGGAGAGGTGTTAAGGCCAGAGCCTTGCTCAGCAGCTCCAGCAGGCTATGCGTATTAAGAGTCCCATAATTCTACCCATCAGCGACCCATCATTGTTGCAGCTCCATCCTGGCCTATAAGCCGGTCCACCCTGCCGAGTCTTCCCTTAAACCTGTTCATCCTGAGGGTACATGCTTGCCCCTCAGGGATAACTGTCCTCACTCATCTAGGGTGGGAGGCCTGTCCTAGGGGGTTTTCATTTGCCTGTAATTTAAGGTGACTCAAAAGAAGGGCTACGAACAGTAACATTCTGCTCTAGCATCCCAAGTGCAGGCACAAGATGAGGGCAGAGATGCCCGTCCCTCCTCTTGCTCTCAGTTGCCCAAGGGGGAGCCAAGCTTTTTAGCAAAAGCAGATTCTATTGCTCCTGATGTATGTGTGAGTGTGTGTGTGTGTGTGTGTGTGTGTGTGTGTGTGTGTGTTGGGGGGGCACTACCATTATGAAGATGGATATTTTCAACTTAACATGGAGAAGAGCTGGCCTAAGCACCTAGGGGATTATCTCATGGTGCCCCATTTATCCCAAATTGATATGAATAGGTTGACCTTTTACACAGTCTGCTGTGGATACTATATAGGTTCAGGACTATTGAGTGCCTGGGAGGTTAGAAATCTGTGGTATGGGCCAAATGAAGTGAGGGAAGAGGGTCTCCTCATACACTTGCCTATACAGTGTGCCCAGATTACAGTTGAGAGTATCCTCCAGGCCTGTCCTTCAAGCATTCCATAATGTTTTTTGCACCGACATTCTCTAGACATATCCTTCAAAATGTTAAAAACCAATTTCCCATTTTTCAAAATGCACATTTATTCTTTAACCAAAAGTGTCATTTTAAAAATAATTTTGTGGGGCTGGTTGTGTGGCTCAGTGGGTAGGGTACTTAGATAAAACTGGATGTGGTAAGACACACCTCTAGTCCCAGCACTTAGGAGGAAGATCAGAAGTTTAGGGTCATCCTTGGCTACAAAGGGAATTTGAGGCATTCCTGGGCTACAGGAGGCCCTGTCTCAGAACAATAACAACAAATTCTTGAATTCAATTTCTCTAGAGCATCTCCAGGCAGAAATAATAATGATTACACGTTGAAGACAGACTGTGTAACTCAGAATCAGAGTATGGCAACAGTTTTGGAGCCTTTTGGGTTGTGTGCAGAGGAGTGTTCTTTGTGCTTACACATACACACACACACACACACACACACACACACACACACACACACGTTTTTCCTTTGTTGAGTGTCCTATCCATCATACCCATGCCTCATCCATCTCACTCTTCTGTGCCTGGATTTCTTTCAGGATCATAAGCATTATCGTTACGGAGACACTTTAAGCAGCTAATATCTCTCTCAATTGTGCCAACAAGCAATAATGTGGAATTTGGGACACTTTATCCAATTATGCCTTATTAGAAACAATTTGACTGTTTTAAATGGGCCTTTTATGTAAATCTATATTATTATCAATTTAGGAATTGAAGAGCTTAACTAATAGTGCATTTTTCCTAGGAAAAGAGATACAAGGAAATGCCCTGTTACTTGTGCTGGAAGAGAATGTGTACAGAGCAGAAGGCAGACATTTTACCAATATGCACTGTCATCAGTTTTCAGAAAGCCACATATAAAGTCTGTCTTGCTGTCAGCACCCCTCTTTTAACAGGANAAACCAATCTGTGAATTTTATTGTTGTTTTGGGGTTTTTGTTTGTTTATTTATTGACAGAATTTTTCTTGAGGTTTTACTCCATGACAGAAGATATATGTGGATCCAGGAATATGAATCATGGAACACAGAAGAAAGCAAAAGATTGTACATGAAAACTAATTTGTTATCGACAAAACAGGTTACAAGGGCTCCCTAGCAAAATTTAGAATCTACAGTTAATTCTCAGGTGTTAGCAAGGGCAGTCCAGATCAAAGCATCCTGAAGAGGCATGTCCAAATTGCAGCTTGTGTTTTATTTGAGAAGCCGTCTTGTCTTTGCAAAGATCAGTTAAATAGTACAATCACCATCTGATCCATACACCACATGATGGGGCCTGGGTATTGATTTCTGAGTCCACTCTTCTGCAAGACTCCTCAGGAAGCCACATGGGATATGGTGTCACCATGAGCTTGTAGATGCCTTAAGCGTGGGCTTTGTGACCAGCTCCTCCACAGCTTCCCACAGTGCTCACTGTTTGCTTTCAATGAACGTTCAATNAGTCACCAGCTGGCTGACTGACCTGTGTGTGGTCACCAGAAAACCGTTTTTTTTTATTACCCACAAGCAGAAAGGGAGGTTTTTAATCAACGTGGAGATGTTTCTGCCTGGATGGCCTGGTGTGATGGGAGTCACGGGGCTCCTAAGAAAGAGAAGCTGGGGATAGGAGTAGGTCAGCTGATAGGTGCATGGGCAACTTCATCTCCCAGGGCACATTGGTAGGGAAAATTTAGCAGCTCACAGAGACCACAATATTTGTAAAAAATATCTTTATCTATAAATAAATCATGCAAGTTAGACATGCTCTGATGTGGTAGGAGTCAAGTCTGACATGTGGTTGGAGAGATTTAACTTATAATGCATATACATAATCAGATTTCTTTCGTCTTTCTGACAGGATAGTTTTGGCTGTGTGAAACATCAAAATAGAGACTTTTAGTAGAGTTCTCTTAGTCCTTCCCATGGCCTAGGAAGGCAGACAAAGTTGTTAACCTAGTTTCAGGTCATGAAGGAACTGTGGCCAGGGAAATTCGTTAACCTCCTGATGCCCGAAGGCAGAAAGCCACAGGTTTGGGTGTGAAACAGCCATGTTTCCTACCATATGTATTCAAAAGCCATCATTACCAAAGGAAACAGTTAGGGCAGGGATGGAGTTTGGGGGAACGAGTGGGGTGACGGCTTTCTCTCATGGAGAACACATCACTTTTTAGGCTGGGAAGATGGCTCAGTTGGTAAAGCACTAGCCACACAAGCTTGAGGGTGGGAGTTCCACCCCCACCCCCCTGGAAAAAGCAAAAGCCAGGGATGATGGCATGTGCCTATAATCTCAGTGCCATGGAAACTGAGACAGGAGGGATCCTGGAGCTCACTGGCCAGCTAGGACGGCCAAGTCAGTGAGGTCCAGGTTCAGGGAGAGACCTTGTCTCAGAAAATAAGGTGGACAGTGATTGAGGAGGTCACTTAATGTTGACTTCTGGTCTCCACATGTGTGCACAGAGCATCCTACACACACACACACACACACACACGGACGGACGTACCACTTTTACCCTTGGCAGAGCAGGAATGGTACAGAACACCACAGTGTTTTGGGTGACAATGCCCTCTGTCATCATCTTAATCCACCTACACCTTGGCCATATGTACAAAAATCATTCATGCCTTAGGTTAGCTGAATAGTACGTGATCCAGAAAGTGCCGCTACAATGTAAATTTTTGGGAAATAAAGAAAACCATGAGAAAATAGCATAATTCATCAGTGTTTATCTGTAGGCAGAGGATGTGGGGCGGGCCATCTGCCCTCTACCTTCTGAGCCCTCATTTCAAGTTTAAAGCGCTCTGTCCTACCACTTCAAATGTTGTTTCTTTTTTCATTATTTATAAAGATTTATTTTATGTGAATGTGTGTAGTATGCCTGTGAGTTTATGTGCATCACATGTGTGCAGGTGTCAGCAAAACCTAGAGGAGGGCATCAGATCTCCTGGAATTGAATTTACAGGCAGTTGTGAGCTGCCATGTGGGTACTGAGTCCTGGGTCCTCTGCAAGAGCACTAAGTACTCCTCCAAACACCTGAGCCACCTCTCAAGCCCCTATTTATTATTTATTTATTCATTCATTTATTTATTTATTTATTTATTTATTTATTTATTTATTTATTTGTTTGTTTATTTTTTGGTTTTTCGAGACAGGGTTTCTCTGTGTAGCTTTGCGCCTTTCCTGGAACTCACTCGGTAGCCCAGGCTGGCCTCGAACTCACAGAGATCCGCCTGCCTCTGCCTCCCAAGTGCTGGGATTAAAGGCGTGCGCCACCACCGCCCGGCTTCTTATATTTATTTTTGACACAAGGTTTCATATAGCCCAGGCTGCTTTGGACTCTCCCTCCCAAGTATGGGATTACAGGTGTGTGGCACCATACTTCAAATATATTTTCAGCAAAACATACACTGGAGTTATCATCTCTTCTCTGGTAGATCATCTACTTCTGTCACACTGACATTTGCTTCTGACAACAACAAAACACACACACACATACACACACACACACACACACACACACACACACACACACCCCAGCACTTTGATGATGCTAATGGTTCATTAGTCATCTAATGCCTCTGAAAAGGGAAGAAACGGTGCTGGAAACAGTTATTCGTGAATCGAGCCAGAATTAACATTCCTATTTGTATCCTTATCATNGACTTGATTTAAAAGTACATGAGTCATTTTGAAATGTTTCTTCTTGCATTTCTAGATGTAATCTCCCTCCCTTGTCAAGTGAGCACACCAGGGATGTCGGATCCAAGACTCAGCTGGTGACAGCTAATCCCAGCATAATTCGCCAGAGGTAAGACTTCATGGTTTCTCTTTGTGGGGACTCAAGAGGAAGGTTTGTGAAGTCATCAGCATCTCAAAGGGAGTGGGCATCATTCAGCCTCGGAAACAAAGAGGGAAGCCATCTGGGCAGGCAGGAAGGAAGGAGGAGGGAGTCGTAAATTAGCTAGGCGGTATTATGGGAGTCCTCGGTATTTCATGCTTCCTCTGGGGTTTGGCTTCTCTCTGTTAGAGACAGTGTAAATGACAGGGGGATCGATTGTTTGGCTCAGAGCCCAGCACAGCATCCTGCCCACTCATTACTACCCATATCCAGGGTGCTGGCTCTGGTCTGACTTTCCAATCAGCAACTGTGAACTGACTTATTAAACCAGAAACAAAGAAAAGACCAATTTGCCACATGCACACATCAAGACAGCAATGTTTTAAGAATATACATGAGCATGCGGTTATATTAGATTAACTATACCATATCAGACTTTGGAGGGCAGATGAAAACGCCTTAGTATCAATTCCAGAATGCTTGGCAACCACTATGGGAGCATTTGGGGGTCAGTCTCTAGTTGATGAAGCCCACTGGTGAATTAAGACTGTTTGGAAAGAGAGAGTATGGGACACACCTGTGAGTCTGACCCACTGGATTTCAAACTTGTTTGTTGAAGTATCCTTCAAAATAATTTAAAAAATACCATCATTTTCTTCCTTGTTATCAGGTTATCTAGTATTTTGGGCAGGAGTTAAGTTCCTTATGTGTTACTTATAGCTTTATGTGCACATTGTCGAGTCTCTGAGTGTTTTTTGGTATAATCTGTCCTGCTGTGAAAGCCCAGGTTCTAGGTCAGATTACATTAAGGTAACTTCTGGCACAAAGATCGATTTTTATATTCAAGTAAGTGTTACCATGTCACTGGATAGAATCCTGTCCCTGACACCTAATTATTCAACATAAAATAAGGTATGGGGACCTGCCAGGAGTCTGTCCCCCAACAAGATAAAGCACAACACATTTTGGTTTCTTCTATAGATATTCTTGCCCCACCCCAAAGGAGAAGATTCCTCTGGTATGAAAGGAGCCTTTTGTGGCCTGGAGGTTTTGACAATACCAGACTTCATTCATCAGCAAAGATTTTCTTTCTCTTTCTTCTCTACCTTTCTCATGTCTGTGTGTACACACGCAGCGGCCAGAGGTCGGCATGGTATGCATTCCTCAATTACTTTTCCATCTTATTTTCTGAAACAATATTTTTCCGAAACATATTTTCTTATTTTCTAACTAAATTTAGAGCTTGCTGATTAGCTGGGTTGACTGGCTGACCAACAAAGCCACAGGATCCTCATACCTGTGTCTCCCAAGTGCTGGGGTTACAGGTCCCCACTACTGCATCTGGCTTTTTTGTGGTGCTAAGGATCCAAACTCAGGTCCTTACACTTGGGAGCAAGTACTTCACGAGTGAGCCTTTTCCTCGGCTTCCTAGCAAACATTTTATGGATGTACTTTTCATAAATATACTGTGACTTTTAAGGAAAGTAACTTGGGCTTATAAAGATCAAAGCAGTATCTCTCTAAAGTTTGACTTGTGTTTCAGATGATATTCCTGAAACTTCTGTCCCTTCTGCTGACTTTTTTTTTTCTCTTCTCTTCAAACTCAGCAGTGTTTCACTATTAACACCAAGGGTCAGCCATTCAGTTTGATATCTGCAGTGTAGCAGGATATTAGNAAGAAAGACCTAAAACTAGAATTGAGCATAGTAGGGATGAGAAAGAAATGCCCCTCGGAGGCTATGAATGCACAGTGCTTATATGAGAGGCAACGTCACATAGTGGTAAACAGCATGGGTGTCAGGAGCTGGGTGCATAGCTCAGTGGTAGAGTGTTTGCCTACCACATACAATGCCTGGGTTCAACCTCCAGAACCACCACTAGACCTGTTTCTGAATTTAATACTTCTACACTCACTAGCTCTGTAATCAAAGTTATTTAGCCTCCTTTCTGTTAATTGGGAATAAAATTATTCATCTCAGGACTATTGAACAATTGAGATAATGTAACAGAGGCAATGAAGCCATGCTGACTTATGTCCCAAATTATTCCTCCAGAGGACCTCCTGTTGTAATACATTCTGATCTTGGGTTAAACGTGCTAATACACTATTAAACACAAGAGAAGTTCAAGGCCATCTACATGCTTCCCCTAGCCTCCCCAAACCCAAATAAGGAGCAGAAAGTAGGATCCTAAAACCTGTAAAGGTCACACACTGAAGCTTAGAACAGGAGGCCGGGCCCTAGAATCAAGGTGCCCCGTGTTGAACCTGAGAAGTAGTTTCACGTGGCTGAGGGTCGGGAGCAGCCATCAGTGTCCAATAGAAGCTAACGTAAATTCATCCAGAGAACTGCTCTCAGAGTTCCCGTTTATTATGTTCAAACAAATGTGGTCTCATAAGCAAGCACTTCAGCACACTCTAGTCATTGATAATGATCATCTTCAGAGACAAAAGGAAAACAAAATAATCACCAGTGTAAATTCCTGAGAACTTACTAAAATTGTCAGGTATGCCAAGTTACAAAATATGAAATCATTGTAGCAAAACATGATGAGTCAATTAAGAATTAAAAAACAAACAAAATTGAAAACAAATAGATCTTTTAGAAATGCACAGAATTTTTGCTGAAATGGACTGACATCAGGTTAGACACAACTGAAGAGAGAATTGGTGAACTGGAAAGAAAAGTGGGGATTTTCCTGATATGGAATTAAACCTGAAAGTGCGTCTGTGGGACCGCACAATAGACATGAATATGTAGATGTTTTAATAATTAATGAATGGGTCACCTGTGAGTACTGGAAAGTGGTTGGAGAGATTTCACCTAGGGGTTTATAGCTGGTTCCACAGGTAAGCCATGACTGGAAGAGAGATGACTCCAAGAGCTGAAAGGTGAACTTGCATTTGAATTAATTGGTTTTCTTGTCAAACATAAAATGCTTGAAAGAAGCAACTTAAAGTAGGAAGGATTTATTTTGGTTCATGATTTGAGAAGGCACAGTCAATCCTGGTAAGAAAGCATGGTGGTAAGATGGCACCTTGATATCATGGCAGCAGGAACAGATTATGGGTGATGCAGCTGGAGCTGGGGCAANTGGCGACTTCGTGTGGGTAAATCAGGAAGCAGAGAGCTAGGAAATGGGGCTGCCTTATATATCTCAAAGTCTGTCCCAAGCAACACACACTGCCTCAGTGAGACCTCCTGAAGATGTCACAGCTTCCTCAGACACTGTCTTAGGGTTTCTATTGCTGTGAAGAGACACCATGACCATGGCAAATCTTATAAAGAAAAACATTTAATAGGCACTGGGTATGACTTGAGCATATATGAGACCTCAAAGCCCACCCCCACAGTGACACACTCCAACAAGGCCATACCCACAAGGTCACACCTCCTAATAATACCATTCCCTGTGAGCTTTTGAAGGTCAATTCCATTCAAATTACCACATTCCACTCCCTGGCTCCCATAAGCTTGTAATACTATCATAATGCAAAATGCATTCAGTCCAACTTCAAAAGTCCCCATAGTCTATCACAGTCTCAACAATGTTTTAAAGTCCAAAGTCCAAAGTCTCTTCTGAAATTCATGCAATCTCTTAACAGTAATCCCTTATAAAATCAAAATAAAAAAACAGATCACATATTTCTAACATATAATGGCACAAGATATACATTACTGTTCCAGAATGTAGGGAAGGGAGCACAGCAAGGCAATACTGGACCAAAGCAAGACGGAAAACCATCTGGGCAAATTCCAAACTCTACATCTCCATGTCTGATGTCAAAACACTCTTCAGATCTCCAGTTCCCTTCAGGTTTGTTGACTATAACACCCCACTTTTCTCTGGAGCTGGTTCTACTCTCAGCAGCTCTCTTCAGCAAGTATCCCACAGTTCTAACGACTTGGGGTCTCCAAGCCAATTCAGGCTTCACCTTCATAGCTTCACACAACCGCCTCTCTAGGCCTCCATTCGGGGACACCCCTGACACATGTTTGTCCTCAGTGGCTTTCCTTAGTCATGAAGGGAAATTCCATAACCCCTTTTTTCTATCCTTAACTCTGAAGCCAGAACCATGTGGCCAAAGCTGCCAAGTTCTGCTGTTTGCAGGGGCTGGAACATGGCCCCCATCATTCAATTTCATCTTTACCAGCTTTCTGTTTTCCATAGTCTCCCTTCACTTCTTGAACTTGGGTAAACTTAAACTCAGAGATCTGCCAGCCTCTGCCTTCCCAGTGCTGGGATTAAAGGCATGTACCACCACACCTGGCTCTAAGCTTTTCTTTAGTTCCTTTTTACAAGTTGGGATCTTGCCCTGAGGTCACCACTCCCTTTATTCTATTTCTTAATCTGTTTATCTCCTTGAACACAGGATTTAGCTCCACTTCCTAGTGCTCCTTTTCCCTCAAATTGTTCTACATATTGTATTTTTTTCTTGCTCAGCTTGCTCCATTTCATCATAAATCTTCATTAGAGTTACCATTAATAACCATAGGGCAGAGTCTATACTAGACTGTTTGAGATTTCCTCTGCCAACACAATTAATCCAAAACTCTTCACTTTAGCCTCAGGCAGACACTTCAGATAAGGGCAAAAAGCAGCCACAAAAATGCACCAAAACGCACAAGAATGATCTCTAGGCCACATATTAATATTCTTCTCCTCTGAAACCTCTTGAGCCAGGTGTTGGAATTCCTGGCCACTCCCCCAGCTAAGTGACGTCACATGCGCACTTTGTGCACATGCAAAGGGAACCCGCCTCTTCCCCCTCACTCTTCCTCTCCTTCTCTCTCTCTCCCCCCTCCACTTTCTAATAAAGCTCTGATACTGGGTTTTGTCGTGCCTCAGGACCTTTTCTCACACGGTACCCGGAGCGCTGCAAAATACTAACACCAGGCCCCCATATTCAAATCACCTTCAGAACCACTGTCTTCTATGTTTCTACTAGGATGGCTCATTAAGTAGCACTTAAAGCATTCAACTGCTTTTCTAATCTACAGTCCCAAGGTCCATATTCCTTTAAACAAAATCATGGTCTGGCCTATCACAACAATATCCCAGTCCCTGGTACCAACTTCCGCCTGAGTTAGGGTTTCTATTGCTATGAAGAGACACCACGACCATGGCAACTCTTAGAAAGGAAAACATTTAATTGTGGTGACATGCTTACAGTTTCAGAGGTTCAGTCCATTATCATCATTGTGGGACATGGTGGCATGCAGGCAGACATGATGCTGGAGAGATAGCTGAGAGTTCTACATCTTGTTCAGGCAACAGGAAGTGCACTGAGGCAACTGAGTGTGACTTGAGCATATATGAGACCTCAAAGCCCACCCCCACAGTGACACACTCCCACAAGGCCATACCTACTCCAATAAGACCACACTTCCTAATAGTACCACTTCCTATGAGGTTATGGGGACCAATTACATCCAAACTACCACAGACACCATCACTGCCTGAGGACCAAGTGTTAAAACACATGAACCTGTGGAGAGACATTTCCCATTCAAGCCGTAACACTATTTAAAAGGAAAGATTTACTTAGGACTGTCTGACCCATGTTTTGAAGATTCTGACAGTGTGGTAGTTTGAATGAGATATCCCCACAGTCTCAGGCATTTAAATATTTGATCCAGAATTGGTATCACTGTGTGAAGAAGCTTGGGTGTCACTGAGTTGGAGGAGATATGCCACTGGAGAAGGGCTTTGAGAGTTTGAAGACTAATGGCATTTCAAATTATCTTTTTGCTTTCTTTTTGTGGTTTAAGATGTGAGCTTTCAGCTTCCAGTTCTGGCCACCATGCTTCCACTTGGCCACTGTAGACTTTTAGCCCTCTGGAACTCCAAATAAGCGTTCTTCTATAAGTTGTGTGGTCATGATTTGTCTTATCAATAGAAAAGTAATGGATACAAATAGTAACAGGATACAGGGAAGGGTGAAGAATCCACATTTGATAAACTTTAACAATACAGAAGTAAGAGTGGCGTGAGCTACCATCAAGCCACAGCATGGCTACCTTAACATGATGAGCCAGCGGGAAAGAGACCGCAGGGCTCCACAGATTACTATAGGGAAGCTTTTTATTAAAGTATGATTGACAAGACCTCCTATTTCCAGTTGGCTTGGAGCTGTTTATTCCAGAAGCATTCTACCACCAAATAACTGCTTATAGAGGTAGCTTCCGACTAAACCCTCTCCATGTCCCGCCTGAATAAACAGTGATTGCATCTGTCTAAGATAAATTGTTATGGCATCTATCAGCATNTCTGCTCATTTTGTTGCTCATCTTTTTACATCAATACATTCTGATATTTTGACTGCAAAGCTTTCTTTAAAGTCTGAAAATGACTTTTCTTCACAGGAGGCTCAGTCACTGTCTATGTCAAGCCACTTCCTACTTCTGCCCACCCCACTGCAGGTGACCTCTGCTTTCCCTAGTAGCGAGCACACTGAGCTTCCTGAGCCACATTCTTGGCTTGGTCCCTATTTTGGGATAATGTCTGTTCTTCTCTGCTCCCATCACCTTTCCCTAGCTGTGCCTATGTTGGTTCATATCCCATTTTAAAGGACTGTATCACATCTTTACTCAAACTCCCTTCTCATTCACTTCCTCCCAGCTAATAACTTCCATTTCTTTTATTGAGAAAATAGAAATGAAAAGGAAGCAAGACCACACTCTGGTCCTCTGCAAGGTCAGCAAGTGCTCTCTCTTATCCCCTCTCCCCCATGCCATCTTTCTAGCCCCAGAATTGTATTCTAATTTGTAAATCCTTTCAGCCTTTTGAAGAAATTCACCAAGTGTTTTCTAGGTTCAGTGTTTGGGGGAAATGCAATGACATTCTGTGTCCTGATCTCTTTGTATGTGACCTGATCTTTTACTGCCCCCTGCGTTCCAATCTGGTTCTGTTCTGCTCTGTATTGGGCATTTTTGGTTTTGGTTTTTCTTAAATCAGCACTCTCTTTTGAGTCTCTTATCTTAACAGCCACTACTTAGCTGGTTTCTTCTTTANACCCGTATTNTTCTTATTATAATCTAAAGAAAAGCCTGTGACACTCTGTGGTGATATTTTATTTGTCTTCCCTAATAAAATTTATCTGAGGGTCAGAGGAAAAACGGGGCTGCCAGCCACTAATAGAAAAACAATAGCCATGCAAGTTAGCATACGCCCTTAATCCATTTGGTTCTCTGTGACTCCAAGGTCACATGGGGAACTAGCAGTAGGAGGTGGTGGCACANGCCTTTAATCCCAGCATCAACCTTAGAGTTCTGAAGATCCATGCAGACAAGACAGGAAGTGATGTAGCTTTGGAGGATGGGAAATTAGTTAACAGATGGACAGGTATAAAAAGCCAGGTTAGACCAGAAGGCTCGCTCTTTCCTCCGCTTCAATCCTGGGAAGTAGAGGCAGCGTTGGTGAGTGGTGGCTTGCTCCTAATTCCTCTGATCTCTGTCAGATTTTCACCCTTATTTCTTGTTCCGCGTGTTTATTAATAAGACTGGTTAGAAGTTCTTCTTACAACACTCTTCTTTACACAAGCCCCACCCCACTGTGACAGACAGCCTGCTGTTTCCAGTGCACCCCTGGGCTGCAGGAGCCCTCCCCTGGCAATGCCTATGTTTTAGATGTCCCTCTCCTCAAGATAATAATGAACCCTCGGATAAGCCAGTCTTTGTGGATGCATTTTCATGGTTGATGAGGGATCATGTTTTATTCCTGTGTTTTTGTATTTTAACCAGAGCTACCCGTTGAAAACTTAGTGTTTTCATAAAACGGAGTAACTCTCTATGTGGAGGAATTGCCGACACCTTGCCTGGGCTGGGAGCAGAGGGCTGAGGGCTGGGAAAGTATTTTAGGCAGAAGATTGGAAAGGAATCTTTAGTGGTCTTTGCTCCATGCCACTTTGACAGCTAGCTCTTCCCAGATGCTACTAAGATTAATGATGGCTTTCGGGAACTAATGGGAAACAGACCCGACTCTCCTGTGCCACAGAGTGCCACAGAAGGCAGGGGGCAAAGGGCAGAAGTCACAGGTCTGCTGCTGGCCTCAAACCAGAAGCTCTTGCAAGCTTGTATTTCCCCCCANTTCTCTTTTTCCCTTGGGTTACANCTCATGCCATAAATTCTGTGAAACAAAGAGGCTTGCATCTCAAATATGTGTTGGACAATAACTTGTGCCTGTTATCATTGGATACCCCTGGGGCACAGGCTTCATAGTACAGATTCTTATTAGATGGCAATGTTTTCCGATGAAAGCATTTGTGCTGTGGAAGAGTTTCTGGTTTCTGTTTCTGGTTACTAGTTGAAGAGGTTATTATTGAATAAATATTTGGTGGTAGAGACTCCATGATTTGGAAGGTGGAAACCAGCATCTCTTCATTCTCATGACTCGACTTCTATTATTTTTGTGTTTTTGAAATCAGTGTTCCCAGAGACCCACCGTTCTTACCTGTCTGCCTGGCTTCCTTTGTTGGTTTCTNCCTTTATCTGTTACCTTTATGCTGTTGTTCACCAGTGTGGTTTTTGAGACCCTTCCTCCCTTCCTCCCTTCCTCCCTCCCCCTCTCCCTCCCTCTCTCCCTCCCTATCTCCCTTCCTCTCTATATCTCTACTTATCTTCCATCAAGGTTAATTTTGAGTATCGGCTTGATTGGATCAAGAAATGCTTGGCACGAGTGAGGCATATTTTTGAGTGTGTCTGTGAGGGTCTGAGTTATATGTCAGAGGGGGTAAAGTGAGGAGAGAAGATCTACTGTACATGTGGGCCACACCATCTCATGGGCTGGAGTCCCAAACTGAATAAAAAGGGAAGAAGGAGAAAGGCAGCTGTGGGTCCCCCCAGATGTGAGCAAGCAGCCTCCTGCTGCCACAGCAGGGGACCATTCCATTGCTGTTTCTTCCTTAACGTAATAAAGTAAATCCTTCCTCCCCTAACTTTCCTCCTGTTGAGGATTTCATCCTAGAGAGGTCACCTTCCCTTGGAGAACTCACCCAGGGCCTTCAACTTTGGCCACAACCACCACTAGTGTAGCTCTATCCTAGACCTCAGGTACCATCTGTACTCCAGACAGCTGTATATCTAGATCCATTTAGAAGTCCTATAGACACTCCACATTCAATGTCCCATGATGCATCAGTCATCATTCCCATCAATCCTCTTTTGCTCTGTGATGCCTTTAGTCATTCTTTAAAAAATAAAATAAAATTTATTNTTGGAGAATTTCATACATATATACAATGTATTTTGATCCTATCCATCTCCTATACCCTGTCAACTCCTCCCACACCCACTCCACACTAGTGATACTCATATGCACANGATATAGGACTCTCCACTAGAGCATGGGCCACACCTTAAAGAAAACCGGCTCTCCATTCNCCAGTAACCAGCAACTGCCAATGGCTCCTCAGCTAGGGTGGGGCCACAGGAGCCCTCCCCATTCATGCTGTAATGTTGACTGACTTGATCTGCTACAGCTTTTGTGTAGACAACCACAGCTGCTGTGAGTTCTTGTGCAACAGCCTTGTCATGCACCCTCTTGAACCTCTGGCCCTTATCACCTGTCTGCCCCTTCTTCCTCAATGAGCCTGTGGGTAAGGAGTGTTTCACTCCTTCTTGTACTACCATCTTGTATGGATGGTAATAATACCCTTGTACTGTTACCGTCCATATATACTCAGTACAGAGCCCATCAGTATGGTTTCCACGTTCACCGCAAACTGTACTGACATTATTTCCATAGTCTTTGTTCTGGCTCTGACAGTCCCTGGCCAAGAATTCCAA
The DNA here is from genome assembly GCA_001675575.1 of Neotoma lepida. Classification (NCBI taxonomy): domain Eukaryota; kingdom Metazoa; phylum Chordata; class Mammalia; order Rodentia; family Cricetidae; genus Neotoma; species Neotoma lepida. The sequence continues at coordinate 88,426 of LZPO01087236.1, read as the reverse complement.
TAATAATATCCTAATATCTTCCATAAGTCCTTTAAAAAATGTTCTCTTACAGTGTACTTTTGTATTAAAATCCCAAATCAATATTTTTCACTAGCTCACCTATCTTCTACACAGAATTACAGCTCACCATCCCCTTCCATTTCCTGCTGTTTGTCTCAGACTCCAGCATCATTTGTCTTCTGATAGACCTGCTCATGGAAACCTCTGAGCACACACCTTTTGTATAGCATGCCTGTCTCCATATGTCACTGACAAAGCTTCATCTTCCAGAGGAGTTGAGTCCTTTCCCTACATCCTCTTATTTTCAGTGTCCAGTTGAGTGTTTGACACAGAGCACGGCTTCATCGAGTACCAGGTGTTTATGTGAAGTTCTGGGGAGATGCTCTTTTTCAGTGTTTTAGCTAACTCACCATATCTAAGCAGATTTAAAAAAAACCTAACAAGACAACTGAAAATAGGGACAAGAGAATTGCCATGCCCTGCTTAAGACTACGGGGAATTTCCGCCAACTGCAAGGAGCTGGGGGATGGGTTGGGAGTCACGATCCTAAACCGAGCCTGTGTAACCAGAATAGCATGGAAATCTGGGAGAAGATGGAAAGTGGTGGTGACTCACCCCCACTCTGAGGGCAGAGAAACACAGAGAATCCCAAAGCCAAGTGCGTTGCTTTCCTAGCTGGCTGGTCCCCGGCTGGTCCCACCTTGCCTCTATCTCTTCTTTCGGTGTCTGCTTCCCAATCTTGCTTCACAATGTGCAGCTTTGCAGCAGACCAAGAGTGCACAGGAGAGACAAGCAGGGCTCTGAAGGCCAAGATGAACAACATCTCCAGGAGGACAGTCCAGGGTGGGGAGAAGAAAACGGATAAGAACTCTTGGAAATGGGGAGATGGAGGTGCAGTTTTTCTGTCATTGCTTCAAGAACTCAATTCTGTACATGATTCCTGAGTCATCAGACAATCTGTCCAATGGGGCAGAAGATCCTTTCACAGTGTAGCAGAACTTAGAGATGAATGTTTGCTAGACACGATACAGGCTCAGGACTTTGCACCACAGTGTTCTTTGTAAGTCTAGATCTCAGAAACAAAACTTATGAATATCTAAATGATTGGCACCTGCAGCCCCAAGAATAATGTGCACGCCAATCTGAGGCCAAGTGTGGTTTGGAAATAAAGTGGCTTTTTTTTATTTCTTCTTAATGTTTATTTTGTTTTTCTGTTACTTCAAAAAAAATAGGAAAATAATCAGCACCCCCTGAAATCCTATAACCCAAAGAAAAATGACTTAAATATTCACAGGAAAAGATATGAATAAAAATGGTTTTCCAGAGGAACTAGAAGAAAAATTCAAAACATGGAAGTGAAGGATCTCAGGAGCCCCACCTGATCACGAGGAGCTTTGGATGGTTGATGGGTGCTAAGAAAGAAAGGGTCGGTTTGATTTAGGAGTGTGGTCCCTGGTAGTGGTCCCTGGTAGGTCACCCATGCTTCAGGAGTTGCCCCACACCCATGCCTATATGGATAGCACAAATTGGATTCAGGGAATTACCAAAAGAAAAAAAAAAAAGATAGGAAGCTGGGAGTCCAAGAGATGAGTAAGAGTTGGGTCCTGGAGAAGTCGGGGGAAGAAATGGGGAAGGGGGTGAATATGATCAAAATACACTGTATGCATGTGTGACAGTCTCGAAGAGTTAGTAAATATAATATGCTAAAATGAGGAACAAGCTGGGCGGTGGTGGCGCACGCCTTTAATCCCAGCACTCAGGAGGCAGAGGCAGGCGGATCTCTATGAGTTCAAGGCCTACCTGGTCTACAGAGTGAGTTCCAGGACAGCCAGGGCTACACAGAGAAACCCTGTCTCAAAGAACCAAACAAACAAACAAAAGGGGGAGGGGGCAGCAAAGGAAGTCAAGTCCATAGTGAATGCCGCAGAGAGCAAGCACAGTTCAAAAGACCAAGTCCTTCCTATTTCCACTCTGAGACTGTAGATGGAGAGAAACAACACACAAGTGAGTAGATTCAAAATCACGTAAAGAAACAGGAAAGATTTATCCTCTAAGCTTAGGTTTTCTAAAGAATAATCAGGAAATGGGGCTTGGGAGATGACTCTGAGGGCGATGTGTTTGCAGTGCCAGCATGAGAACCGGGGTTCAGATCCCCAGCACTCACGTGAAAGCCTGTGTGGTGTATGCCTATAACCCCAGAACTTGGGGAAGTGGAGCTTCCTGGTCAAACAGTCTGGCCAAGTCCATGAGCTTCTGTGAGAGACCCAATCTCTAAAGTCAAGAACAAATCCTAAGAAAGTGGAGAGTGATAGAGGCAGATGGAAGACACCCAATGTCAAACTCTGGCCTCACACACACACACACACACACACACACACACACAAACACACACACACATACCAGGAGGAGGAGGAAGCAATAGCAGCAAGAAAGAAGTTGTCAGAAAGGACTCACACTTAGATGTGTTGTAACAAAATTTTAAACATCAGAAACAGGAGGAAAATTCTATAGTCAGAAAAGCATGATTTGCTTATGAAGGAACAAGTTGGCTGTGGCCTCATCCTTCTGTGTATCACAGGATTTCAGGACAAATGTCATTGTGGCACAGATTTGATAGGCACTGTCCTCTATCTGGCCTGGCTGACGTGCATATGTAATACAAGTGCTCCCAGAGTACATTTCTGGGATGCTTCCTGAATTATTTGATTATAAATGGATACTATGCACATGACTATTGCAAATACATGCTAGAGCTGAGAGCCACATACTCAAAAATAAGAAATTTAGTGTGAGTAACTAGAACTCAGATCTGGAACACTGTGAAGTACAAATATGGAGACTGTGGTACATTGCTGGATGTTTCTAAACTTGTTGTGGGGTTTGAGGGAGCTTTAATCTGTTGTGTTTGCTGATCTGATTGGCCTGTCCTAGTCTCATTTCTAGCTACTAATGGGATGCCAGGATAGAGTTTGGGAATGGTTAAAAAGTGAACCAAGACACAGCAAAAATGTTGAAGCGTTTATCTGAGCAAACAGCATTTCTGTCATGAAGAATCATCAAACTAAATGATCTGAGGTTTGGGGGAAGGAAACTGGAGGAGGAGAAACATGGCAGATAATCTGATTGATTATAGCTGTGTGGTCTATCCTGCTGCAAAGTTCCTGGCTAGATAACTTTAGCTAGGTTAGGTGGTGGATCCCAACTGGTGAGCTTGTTCCTTTTTCTTGAATGGAAACATTTATAAGCAATGGTTACACAAACATAACACATGCAAAGAAATATAGAAATATCAAACTAAGTGAATGAATGAAGGAAGAGAGGGAGGGCAGGAGGGAGGGAAAGAAGGAGGAAGGACGGAAGGACGGAAGGACGGAAGGAAGGAAGGAAGGAAGGAAGGAAGGAAGGAAGGAAGGAAGGAAGGAAGGAAGGAACCTCAGGGACCTTTCCTCTATAAGTAATTAGTAAAGGACCAATGGTGGAGGGTGTTTCAAGGCATCCTCTCTCAGATGGAGTCTAAGTTGCTGCCTCTGGCTGCTCCTCTAACCAAGAAAGCGCACAGTGGCAAGAGAATCTCTTGGGGTTTGAGTGTAACAGTCCTTACTGTGGTTGTTACTCGCACTTATTGTGTGACTTGAAAGTTGTCCTCTGACCTGTTGTGGTACATGTGCATGTGTGCACACACACAAATAAATGACACATGTAATTAAATAGTTTTCAAAGATTAATCATCACAATTGGGGGAACAAATTACAAAAACAGTGGCTTGACACAGAAGTACGTGCTTCCACAGTCTTAGGGACTGAGGTTCCAGCAGTGTTGTGCACTCCTTGAACTGTTTGGAGCTCTGGGAAGGGGCCTTCCCCACCTCAGTCAGCTTCTGCTGTTGGTCGGAGGTCAACCCTCACCCCTCCAGTTTCTGCTTCTGTGGTTCCATGGCCTCCTTCCTGTGTTTGCTCCTCTAGCCTCTCCCCTATAAGGGCATTGGGCTAGGGCCCACTCTAACCATGCCTTTATTTTGACCTAATTGTGACAATCTATAAGGAGCCCATTTCCAAGCTCGCATCTCGAGGTTCAGAATGTATGTTAACTTCTGATAGAAGGGGGTAACCAGAAGTTTCACTGTCCCACAGCTGCTCCGTCCCAAATAAACACACAGAGGTTTATTATTAACCACAAACTCCTTGGTCTATGGCTCAGGCTTCTTGCTAGCTAGCTCTTACAACTAAATTCAACCCATTCCTAGTAAGCTATGTTTTGCCCCATGGCCGTGGCATTACTGGTCTATTGACATGTTGCTCCTTGGGCATCGGGCTGGAGTCTGCCTTGACTCTGCCTTTTTTCTCCCTGTATCTTTGCTTGGATTTCCTGCCTGGCTATAACCTGTCTTGCCATAGGCCAGAACAGCTTCTTTATTAACCAATGGTAGCAACACATAGTCACAGCATCCAGAAAGACCATCTCACATCAGAGGGGGACAGAGATTCAATCCGGGTCAAGGATTAACACATCAGAGATAAGGAACAAAGTACAAAAATAAAAAGTATTCATATGTATACTCCCTGCCAGCATAGTGCATTCTGTTTGTAGAAATGGCAGGAATAATGACTTATACTTGACTCCCAATTTTTAAATTTGTCCTCATCAGAAAATCATAAGAAGAAGGAAAAGCCACAGCCATTTGGAAAACAATAGTTGCCTTAGCTGTAATGGGAGGAAGGACAGATGTCTCTTCTCTATAGATATAGTATGTAGACATTCATGAAAAGTGTGGAAGCCTTGGGAGGTGATTGGGTATAGAGGTAGAAAGACCTGGAAGAGGTAAATACAGATGGCTCCTAAGATTAGCAAGTATTCAGCTGCATTAATAATTAAATAGTTTCACATCAAAACAGCATGTTCTCTATTTTTAACTACCAGAGCAGCAAAAATAAAGAGAAAGGCTTTGGATGCTCCCACAGTCTCCTGTGCTGCTTACTAATGGGAGGATCAATTACTTCAGTGTTCTGTGAAGGAAAAAGAAAAGAATTCACATGTATTGAGAACTTTTAAAATGTTCCCACTCTTTGAGTAAAAATGCCTCCAACAAAATCAATCATAAAAGGACAGTCTGGAAATGTGTAACGCTTACAAGACCAGATGGCAAAAGGGACCACTAAACTGGGTACCTCCTTCAGTTGTGTTAGGATGTTGGGGAGGAAGCCAGGAAAGTTAGCCTACAGGTCAAGGCTCTGTTTAAGGCCCTTCGGAACCATCAGGAGGGTCCTGATGGGGGGAAATGGAAAGAACTCCACAAGCCATACTGTATATGAAATGCAGAGTGAGGAAGATCTTCCACATCGAGGCCCCCACTCCTCACCCCCCCCCCATTTGGCTTAGTTCAGTTTGAATAAACCACGTGGATTCACATCCCACTGACTGAACACATATCTCACTGACTGAATCCATATCCTGTTGAATGAACCTGGATCCCATTGACTGAGTCCTCATCACATTGACTGGGCCTAACCCACCAGCTAAGTTGACATCTCATTGACTGGCCATGCAGTGAAGCAGGAGCTCCGCTGTGGGTTTTGGGAACCTAGTCCATATATTTACTGTACCCCAAATCTAAAAAATAAAATCCATTCAGTGTCTTTAAATGACTTCAAAATACTTTTGACTTCAAGGGGTTTTGTTTTTTTCTCACAAAATAGTCCAAGTGTGGTGGTGCATGACTTTAATCCTAGCACAAGAGAGGCAGAGGCAGGTAGATCTCTGTGAGTTCCAGGCCAGCCAGAGCTACATAGTGAGACCTTATCAAAATGGAAATATATTTGTATATGATCTTATTTAAAGAATACAGATACGGATGGCAAGCACTCTTGAGAAACATCTCAGTGATTTAAAACATGCTTATGGCCATGACATATATTCCTTTTCTGAATTATATTTTTAATCTTTTCCAAAAGATCATGAATTAATTTCATGATTATCAATTTCCATCAAAATAGGTGAACAAATTTTTGTTAAATAAAAACAGGAATTAATGAAGACAAGCATGAGAAGAAAATAAATATACACGTGGCTTTGTTTTTGCTGTTTAGGCGTGAAAAGGTATTTTTAGATTTGTTAACACCCACCTCACTTTGGCTTTTCCGTGGCAGACACAAGCTGTGGCTCGTGATAAGGTAGGTACAAGGAGCATAAGTAGCTACTTTAGTTTGAATTCAGGGCCTGTGTTTGTCTTAGGTAACAGGTAAACATATGCACAGGTATATATATATATATATATATATATGTTTATGGTATAGCACATGATTAATCTTATTTAAGGTAAAAGGCAAATAAATTAATTTATCTATTCTATTAGTTCTTTTCTCATTACTGTGGTCAGACACTGCATAAGAAACAGTGTCTGGAAGAAACAGTTTCACGGAAGAAAGTCTTGTGTTTGCTCAAGGTTTGAGGGTACCACATTGCATTGTGGCAGAGAAGACACAACGGCAGGAACAGCTCCCAGCTATGGCCACAGGAATGTGAAGTTGCTTGGTCACATCTGAGCAATTCAAAATCAGAGTGCAGACAGGCACTGGGGCTAGATGACAAGCCCTCAAGACCCATCCCATGTGACCCACTTCTTCCAGCAAGCCTCCCTGAAGAGTGCCATGGAACTAGACACAAAGGGCTTATTTTACATCCAAACTGCATTAAGCATGGAAAAAAAAAATCACTGGAAATAGTGATTGCTTGTGGCTGAACGCCCAGCACACAGTGTGCCTCTGACCTCTTCCTTAGGTGACCAGTAATAAGGTCACTTACTACTTTAAACTCAAGTTCCTTTAGCATCTTATGGATAACTGTGACAAAAAATTTCAAGTTCCCTGGCATCTTTTTTTCCTTCTTCCTTAAATGTTAGAGATTTTTTATATACCAAATTAGAGATTTTCTAATGCAGATCAATTCCTCAAAGAAGGCTGCTAGTAGAGTCGAGAGTCCTGAGTTCTCCCCTTCGAGGCCGCCTCTGCCTCAGCATCATCAGCACTGGTTCCTCCAACCTCTCACGTGAGAGCCTGACTGAAACTTTGTCTGCCCAGCCCATTAAGAGCTGTGGGCGAATATGTTTAAAGTTTAATAATGAACACAGGTCACCAACTGTGATGGTGAACATTGTCAACCTGACAGCATCCAGAATCACCCAGAGACAAACACCTGGGCACACCTTGCAGGGACTGAGGTGGACAGAATGGACAGAACCATCTTGAATGTGGGTGGCGTTGTTTAGTGGTCCTCCCCAACATCCTAACACTGCTGAAGGAGGTACCCAGTTTAGTGGTCCCTTTTGCCATCTAATCTTGTAAGCATTACACATTTCCAGAAAAAAGGAGTCTTTTTCTGTCCTGCCAGCCAGCTCCCAAATAATGACATGGAGACTTCCTATTAATTATAAAATCTTAGCCTATAGCTTAGGCTTATTCCTAACTTAAATTAACCCATTTGTATTAATCCATGTTCTATCACATGGCATTACCACTCTTCCATCTTGCATCTCCCGTTTCCTCTCCATGTCTCCTGGCTTCTCCTGTGTGCCTAGATGCCTCATCCCCTTCCTTCCCCTCCCCACCTATACCTCCCACCTAGCTATTGGCCACTCAGCTCTTTATTATACCAATCACAGCAAATACATATTTGTAGAGCGAATCTTAAACAGTCTTATTAATTGAAAACACCAGGCCAGGTATTGAGGTAAATTCTGAATGATCAGAGAGACAGAACAAGCCACAGCCAACCTCACCTTGCCAACTCCTCAGCTGATCTTGTTTCCTCAGACTGAAGGCTTCTGAGTCTTCACCCAAAATGAATCTCAGCTGAACTGCTCAAAGCCTGAAAGCTTAAGAGGCCTCTAGCTTCTGGTTTCCACACCTTATATACCTTTCTGCTTCCTGCCACTCCTTTCTGGGATTAAAGGCATGTGTCTTTCTCAAGCAAAGACATGAGATCTCAGGTGCTGGAATTAAAGGTGTGTGCCACTGGAATTAAAGGTGTGTGCCACCATGCCTGGCTGTTTCCAGTGTGGCCTTGAACTCACAGAGATCTGGATGGATCTCTGCCTCGGGAATGCTAGGATTAAAGGCGTGTGCTACCACTGCCTAACCTCTATGTTTAATCTAGTGGCTGTTCTGTTCTCTGACCCCAGATAAGTTTTATTAGGGTACACAATATTTTGGGGGACATAATATAATCACCACACATATTCACAAAGTGTACAAATATCCCACAACAAGGCATCATCATGTGGGCTGGGGCCTCAGGCTGCATAAAAAGGAGAGGGCACTGAACAGGAACATTCATCTCTCTCTGCTCCCAGGCTTCAGGTGGAATGATGTGATGGGCTACCTCAAACACCTGTGGCTGTGGTGGACTGGACTTTAACTGTGGACCAAAACAAACCCTTCCTTCCTCAAGTCACTTTTGTCAGAGCTGTGAGACAAGCTACTAAAATAACAACTTTTTGTCTGTTTTGTTTTTTCAAACTTACCCTTAATATTATACATATATTTGGTCTCTTACCCTAACATTGCGGTTTAGAATTTAAGACATTTTACAGCATGGCCCATACTATTTCTTTCATTGAGTTTTCTTTCTCAGATTTGAAAAGTGAATGAAGAATACTGGTATTATCTATATTTTAGAGAAGTAATACAATGGCTAATTTTTTTTTTCATATTTAACATAAAGTTTGTTACTCTAAATACTTTTTAGCCTAAGCACAGGACAGATTGGGAGAAATTGCTGTTTGCCCTACATCTAAAATAGGTGTGAGCAGGGAAAAGAGTTCCCTCTAAACGCTGATGTAATCTGCTCACACTTAGATCACCACAGGCAATGAAAATAGATGTTCTGTTTTCAACAACTGTAATATAATTAACTCTGAGACTCTGTTTTAACCCAGCTACTGAATCGACAGGATTGCAGTCTGCTGAGCTTTGCTCGAGGCTGTTGGCAGTATACGGTTTGAAATAATTGAAGGTGAGATGAAATGAGTGTATAATTAGTCCTTGATATTGAATGCAGCCAGGGAGACATACTCCTCGCCGCCTCCTCTTTGCTATTTTCTCTGTTCAATGCGCATTCCCTGTGGCAGGTACGGAATAGACCAGTGACAGGAATGGAATGACTTTTGTTCCCTTTTCTCCTTGTGCCTCAGGAACTATATACGATGGACGCTTCAGGTCGCCTGATTTCATCTTTTGGTTGTTTCAGATGGTCTTCCTCTTCCTGTTGCCCCATCGTTTCTGGTTCTGGCCTGGGTCTTCTTCCTCTTCTCCCTGTTTTCACTCTTTCTTTCTTTGTTTCCAGGTGAGGGATGAGTTGGAGAATTAGTGTGGTTATGTTGATGGGGGAGGGGTAAATCTGAAAGAGCAGCCTGGGCACAGGCCATCTTGATGGACGTATGCTCAAACCATGAGCAAACACAAGCCTTTCTTCCAGGAAGTTGCTTCTTATGAGGTGTTTGACCACAGTAATAAGAAAAGTAACTAATAGAATAGAAAAATTAATTTATTTGCCTATTTACTTTAAGATTTTATATATACATACTCACATACATATACATACATACATACATATATATGTATACCTGTGCTTGTGTTTATCTATTATCTAAGACAAACACAGGCTTTGGATTCAACTAAATAGCTACTTATGCTCCCTGTACCTACCTGTCACGAGCCACAACTTGTGTCTGCCACGGAAAAGTCGAAGTGAGGTGGATGTTAACAAATCTTTTAAAAATATCTCTTCACACCCCAAACAGCAAAAACCAGAGGCACAAAACCCCTGAAATAGCCATAAAAACTGCAGGAAGTGTCCATGGATAGACCTCAGTGGACACATCTCACTCTCTGTACCCTACATATATGCCATTTTGAGAGCCATGATATTTCCACCTTTCCATTAGGAAAAATACAAAACACTGAAAGTACTGAAGGAACAGGAAGTGCCCAAGGTTGAGCAAGGGCAGCTATGGGTCTCTGGGGCAGCAGACACCACAGATCTGATGAGTAACCACTAGCCTGGCCTCCAGAGTAGAGGCTTTCACCCTGCCTCCTCAGATGCCAGCGCTGGGTCTGAGGACAGGAGCAGATAGCTTCACACGTTAGAGACACTGATTGAAGGACAGTTGAAAGATCTAATAAGGTCCACAGAGAGAAGAGGAGGGCCTTCTGAGAGGAAAGCCAGCTCTAAATGAGTCTTGTGTTCCTCTAGAGCAGTGGTTCTCAACCTTCCTAACACTGCAACCATTTAATGCAGTTCCTCATGTTGTGGTGACCCTCAACCATAATATTATTTTCGTTACTACTTCATAACTATAATTTTGCTACTGTTATGAATCATAAGGTAACTACTTGTGTTTTCCAATGGTCTTAGGTGACCCCTGTAAAAGAATCATTCAACCCTAAGGGGTTGTGACCACAGGTTGAGAATCATTATTTTAGAGACACTGAAATGTGTTGAATTAGCAAACTTCAGATGTGTATCTTTTTCTTCTCTCTTGCTAGCCATGAAAACAGAAACATTGATGAGGGCAATTAAGAGTGTGTTGTGTATGTGTGTGAAAGAGAGAGAGAGAGAGAGAGAGAGAGAGAGAGAGAGAGAGAGTGAGTTCTTCCCATATACTTGTGTGAGTATTTTCATTCTTGTTATTAGTGTATATGCAAGATAGGAATCAGTGTGTTAATGGAAGCTGACTCTGAATGGTAGGTTTGTTTGGTGGTTATTATTGTTCCTCTATTTATATATTTATACTATCTATATCATGTATATCATCTACATCTACATCAATCTGTCTCATCATCATCATTCAACGTGTATTTATTATACATTTACTGTCAAGTATACTCCTTTGTACTTCATTTTATTGCCTAATTTTCTACCATTAAATGAGTTTGCTTTTGTAAACAGTAAGAAGTAATTAAATGCTATTAAAGAGTAAATGGGCCTCCTTCACTCCTAGTAGGGTATGAATGACACCTGCCTTGCCTTGTCAGTTTTCCCCCCGGGCTTTGGAAGTGACTCCGTGCTTGAGGATATGCTTTCAGTCAAGCTTCTCAGAAGTCAGTCTGCAGAGCAGCTGAGTTCCCACGCAAACATTTCATTCACAAGTTTAGACGTACTGTGCTGTGATTACACACAAACCACCTTCTGGTTCTGTTTTGATCTGCAGAAGGAGAAAAAGCCCATGGACTGACAGGACATGAGTATTCACAAGCAAACCTCAGGGGTTAGAAAGGCTTAAGTGAAAGTGAGTCCAGACTGGTGGTCGTTTCTGCTTCCAAAGAAGTGGGTTCTGTGCACAGGAGGAGACATTGTCACTCCAGAGAAAATGGAATTTCTTTACAACTGGGTGGCAGACACCCTCATGTGTGGGTGGCAGCCCCCAGAAGTAGTCTTGGTCATACCTGAACCACAAACAGTGGGATATTCCATCTGCTCTTCCACCACGTACAAACACACTCTTCAGTAGCCTGAAGGATTTATCAATGATCAGTTTATGATGATTTTATATTAGAGGTTCTCATCAGGGGAGCTTCCCCACTAGGTTGCCTTTGACTTAGAATAGCCAGGATTCAGCCTGCTAAGGCCCTAGAGCTAGAAGCAGAGTGGTCATAGCAAGGCTATAAATTCTCAAGGCCCGCCCCAGGTGACACACTTCCCCCAGTAAGGCTCCATGTCCTAAAGGTTCCATAACCTCCCCAAACAGCGCCACCAACTGGAGACAACACGCTGCAATATATGAGCTTGTAGAGACATTTCTCATCAAACCTCCACACCCTCTCACATCTTCACTCCAAGTTGAGTCTATGTGACAAAAAAAAAAGGAAATTCAACTGATATTCTAACTTTTTAACTGAAAAATAATGAGAGGCCATAAACATATAATAAAACTAAAACACCATGTAATTTAGATTTGTGATGTTTTGTTGGCAAAAACTTTCATTTATATAATGCTTGGATGATGAAAGGCATCATTATGTAAGTGAATGTGGTACCCAGAATAAATGAACACTGTATTAAAAATACTCAATGCAAGAATAGTTCAATTAATTACTTTAGAGCATGCATGGCACAGCTAAGGTTTTTGCTGTAAAATAGAAATGTTTAATTCGCCGGGTGGTGGTGGCACACACCTTTAATCCCAGTACTTGGGAGGCAGAGGCAGGTGGATCTCTGTGAGTTCAAGGCCAGCCTGGTCTACAAAGTGAGCTCCAGGACAGCCAGGGCTCTTACACAGAGAAACCCTGTCTCAAAAAACCAAAAA
>LZPO01087236.1:51827-76103 GCA_001675575.1 Neotoma lepida | reverse complement strand
GAAGAAGAAGAAGAAGAAGAAGAAGAAGAAGAAGAAGAAGAAGAAGAAGAAGAAGAAGAAGAAGAAGAAAAGGAAAGAAAAGAAAAAATGTTTAATTCTCTAATATTCTGGAGAGGTTTCATTCTTTTACCAAATTCCACTCATATTTAGCCTTTTCATCTTTGATATTGGAGAGGTTCTTTGATATTCTTGTTCTGCTGTAAATCAGTTTCACCTTTATTTTAAAGGCTTATTTTTATTTTATGTGTATGATTATTTGCCTGCATGTATAAATACACACTACATGTGTATTTGGTATCTCCAGAGGCCAGAAGAGGATGCTGAATCCTCTGGAACTGGAGTTATAGATGATTGTGAGCCACCATATGGATGCTAGGAATTGAACCTAGGTCCTCTGCAAGAGCAGAAAGTGCTCTTAACTGCTGAGCCATCTCTCCAGTGCAAAGATTTATTTTTAATTATAATTGTGTTGGAGGATGCAGGAGTAATGTGCACATGAATGCAGCTCTCCACATAGGTCGGCATACAGCATCAGATTCCCTGGAGGTGATGTTATAGGCCATTGTGAGGTGGTTGATGAGCCTCCAACATGGGTTCTGGGAACTGAACCCAGGTTCTCTTCGAGAACAACAGCTGTTCTTAACCACAGAGCCATCCCTACAGCTCCGAAATGAGTTTCTTACAGATTATATGACTTTGCCACTGTCACTTACCCCTGTACTTATTCTGCCATGTTGTTTCTGATTGTTCACTGATAGGTTGTCAGATAAGTCACATGTTTGAATTTTGACCAACAAAAAGAATGAAATGTGAGATTTCAAATTACTGGCCTGTGATGGGTAATCCTTGTCTAAAAATACATGCTAGCCATACCCTGCTGAGTAAGTGGAGAGTAAGAGTGATTCTCTGCTAAGTTCTGTAGGAGTCTTGTAGATACAGAGCCCCATGGCTTGGTCTTGCCAGGACAGGGGAAAGTATAGCCATATGCTCTGTGTTCTTTCTGGAATGATGCATGTGGGAGCTTGCCTTGTCCTCACAGGAGTCCTGTTAATTATGTGCTTTATCCACCACCCCTTTAATTAGATGAGGCAGTGAGATGTGAAGAGGTGAAGTGACTGGTATGATGTTACATTTTCCCTGCAGAAGGGGCATATATTATCCTCTCAAAGTAGCTTCTCCACTGCCAGATGTCACATTGAACCCACCATGCATGTTAAACATATAGATACACATATGGCAGAATAAACACACACAGACATACAGACACACACACACACACACACACACACACAAATACTGATCTCTTGGAAATGGTCCCTAAGGAGGAGAGCTATCGCTATTGGGTAGACAAGTCAATGNTGGAGAGATGACTCAGTGGTTCCAAGCACTTGCTGCTCTGGTAAAGAACCTCCGTTTGATTCCCAGCCCTCATATAATGGCTCACAACCATCTGTAACTCCATTTCCAGGATATTTGGCGCCCTCCTCCGACACCCCATGGGCACCACGCATTTATGTGGTGCACATACACGTGTGCAGGTAAAATACTCACACATGTAAAATAAAATAATAAATCCTTTGTGAAAACATGGTGGCATTCCCCCGATCACAACACACCTCCTTTAATTGTATGTCTCAAAGTGAAGCAGTGTCTGTTTTTAAGGGTTACTCCAGCTTTATTTCATATGGACAACAGGAGATAAGTACGACTGCTGCCGTGGGGTCCACCAAGGAGAGAAGCCAGAAGAGAAGGACACAGGCAGAACAAGAGCAAGCACCATTTCCTCCGTTCTGGAAAAAGAGATTCTTTTGTTCTAAGCAGTTCCTGATTACTTAGAAAGTTTGGTATTTCTAGAAATTAGCATAATCTGTTTATAAGAAAGTGAGCTAGATCTAAGGAGGGACTTGCAGGTAAGGCTGCCATTTGGTACCTAAATACTCATTTTCTAGTTTCAGGCAGGGGACATATTTGCATGAAAAACAAAAGAACAACAACAAAAAAAACCAAAAGCCAATAAACAAATAAACAAACAAACAATATTGGTAGAAAATGGTGTTTGGTGAACAAGGAAGGAGTCAGAATATCTCCTGCAGTGATATTCCTGAGAAGGGACAACATTCCCCTTCCTCATGTACCCTGCTTTCAAATGAATGAGATGCACGTTGTGATAATGGTGCCAGAGTTGCTTAGCCTGGTGAGCTCAGTCATTCAGCAAATGCTTCCTAGACCCCTGCCCTTTGTAAGCCACAACACAGAGCTGAGAGGACACAGACATAAGAAAGGACATCAGCAATTCAGTAAGGACAGGAAAGTGAAAGGTGATGATCACATGACCAAGTGATAAGAACCTTGAAAATCAAGGGGTAAGACAATGTAAAGTTAGACACCCGAGCCTGAAGAGTCCCCACAGTTGGTGCTGTGTGCAGAGTCCTAAGGAATCATGGGAACTGGTAGGGAAGGCAGAAGGAGCAGTGAGTGCCTGCTGAAGTCTGAGAAAGGCCAGGTACAGACTGGTGGGGCAGGAAAGACAGCCAGCTACTGCTGGCCAGAAGGGCTGGCGGCACAGGCTATATCATGAAGGGCTTGAATACCCAGGTGGCTTGGCCTTCATTAAAGGTGATCAAAAGCTACTGAAGAACTCACTCCATTCTTTCCTTTTTCCATTTTTCACGTGTGGGGGGGGTGTGCACGTGTGTATATTATATGTATGTTTTTGCAGGTGTGAACACACATGCCTGTGGGTGCACATGTATGCAAAGGACCAACGTCCATGTCAGGAATCTTCCTTGATCACTCCTCCACCTTATTCTTTGAGGCAGGGTCTCTCAGTCCAAGCTGGAGCTCACTGATGTGGCTGGTCTTGCTAGCCAGCTTGCTCTAGGGAACCTGTCTCCACTTTCCTGGGCTGTGTCAGCTCTCAAGTACCAAGATTATGAGTCTGTGCCACCATGCCCAGCATTCATATAGGTCCTGGGGATCAAACTCAGTTCCTCCTGCTTATAAGGGAAACCATTCAATGGTTGAACTATCACCTTTCCCAGCCCTAAAGATTACGTTCCAGGTATTATGCAAAATGAGCCTCTCACCTCAAAGGGGAAAAGAGACAGTGTCTTCTTGAGGCCCATAGGAACAGTCATTGCCTGGGAACGCAGGTTCAGATTGCCTACAAAGACAAGCTTGTAGCACGAATCATAATTGGTCTTAATAATACAAATAATAATATAATAAATATAATAAAATAATATAAATCCAGAGTCAGATATTAGGGTAATGCTGAAAAATCAGAGGAGTAAAGAAGCAGCCAGCCACTAGAGAGATTTCTTACCTCTACAAAATCCTCAGAATTTCTCCATCTCACCTTATCACTTCCTCTCTCCACCCAGCAATATCACTTGCTGTTTCTTCCTCTCAAGTACTGTGATCAAAGGTGTGTGCCACCACTGCCTGGCCTCTATGGTTAACTAGTGGCTGGCTCTGCACTCTGATCTTCAGGCAAGTTTTATTTGTCAGAACACAAACAAAATATCACCACGTAAGTTCAGCTATAGAAGAGGTTACATGAGATGGTATCAGCTACAGAACAAAGAAAACTGTAAATTAAGGCGTTCACCAAACACATCTGCGGGTACCACAGGTAGGCGGTTATAGCAGAGCAGGAATACAGTGCTGGGTCTCAGATGTTATCTGATGACATTTTTAGCTTTGGTATCGGTGGAAGCGGAGTGGTCTGCTAAGAATACATTTAGAAGGTTTTAATAGTTATAAGGATGTTAGGTTAGACACACGAGTCCCAACATGAAGTTGAAAACAAAAAGATAACATTGAATCTATGACAATCTAACTCCCCACAGTCACAAACTTCTGGTCAGTTCATAGAGGAGATTTTTGGTTTTGTTAATTTGTCTTCAATCAGAAAAGACTTGAGCAAGTGACCACATGGGGACCAGGGTCAATGAAAATAAACCTGGATAGAGATAAAGGCTATATAGAGGATGTTGTGGATGGGATCCTAGATAAAGTGAGGGGGTGAGTCTCAGGTCACAAATGAATGGATGTCAGTCAGCAGGACAGTGGGATGTATCTTCCCCACAAAAAAAAAAAACCTCACAGTATAACTCAAAACTCTCTGAACTTGGAGCCTAGCTGAGTGAGAAGCTGTCACAGTCCCAGCACCTGTCCCAGCATCCCCAACAATAGGCGGGGTCCGATGTAATGTGAATCTTAAATGGTCTTATTAATTGAAAACACCCGGCCAGGTATTGAGGTAAATTCTGAAAGGTCAGAGAAAGAGAACAAGCCACAGCCAACCTCACCTTGTCAACTCTTCAGCTGATATTTTTGTTTCCTCAGACTGTAGGCTTCTGAGTCCTCATCCAAATGAATCTCAGCTGAACTGCTGCTCAAAGCCTAAAAGCTTAAAAGCCTCTAGTTCCTGGTCCTCACACCTTATATACCTTTCTGCTTTCTGCCATCACATCCTGGGATTAAAGGCACGTGTCTTTCCCAAGCAAGACATGAAATCTCAAGTCCTGGGACTAAAGGTGTGTGCCACCATGCCTGGCTTTGTTTCCAGTGTGGCCTTGAATTCACAGAGATCCAGATGGATCTCTATCTCCAGATGTTAGGATTAAAGGCCTGTGTGCCACCATTTTCTGGCCTCTATGTCTACCTAGTGGCTGTTCTGTTCTCTGACCCCAGATAACTTTTATTAGGGTACACAATATTTTGGGGGACACAATATAATCACCACAGTCCTCCTTCATAGAGCTACAGCAGGACTTGAATAAAACAACATGCCACAAGCAAGGACCTTGGTGTGTGTAAGTGTGCTGTTTGTGTGTGGTAAATGCACATGTGTGGTCACAAGCACATGCTTGTGTGTGCACACAGGGGCCAGAGGAGGACATCAGGTGTTTCCTTCATTCACTCTCTGTTTAATCCTCAGAGGAAGGATCTCTCCCTGAACCTGAAACCAGTGTTTCAGCTAGACTAGCAGCCAACAAGTCCCAGTGTTCTTTCTGCCCCTGTCCCCAGACATCACTGGGGTCACAGGTGTGTGGGACCACACTTGGCTTGTTTGCATGAATGCTGGGAATGCAAACTTAGGTCCTCACCCATGTGCAGCAAATGTTCTTACCTGCTGAGCCATCTCTCCAGCCTCCTAAGCAGAAATTTGTTGACTATTTCTGTAATTTAATTGTGTCACTTTTTATCCCAGATTATCACTAATGTTATAAATAAATAAAAATCCAGGCTGGCTTATCGCTCATAGAGATCCACCTGCCTCTGCCTCCCAAGGGCTGGGAGTAAAGATGTGCACCGCTATGCCCCACCCACAAGTCTTTATTTTGGAAGCAATTGTGTTTATCAATTCTTTGCTTAGTGGATTTGCCTTTTATGGCTTATTTTACAGTGCTTCTTGTGTCCCTAGGTCTTACAGATGTTTCCCTTGTGTTTTCTTCTGATTTTATTTAGATACCATCATTCCATCTGGAGTTTAATTTTCTGAATAGTATGGGGCAAACATTTATCTTAGTTCTTATTGTTGATTAGCCAGTGGTCATGGCACAATGTACAGGATAGCCAGTCTCATGTGAGCTGGTTTAAAATGTCACTCATCAGATAGGGAGTCTTCAGATGTGGAGAGGGGCTTCCTCAATGTCCTTAAATGTGAGGAGTTCACTACAGTCATACATTCAGTTTTGGCACTGACACAATGCCTCCCCCAGCCACTACCCCACCTACCACCACATCTTCACTCAGTGTTGTCCTGAATACAAGCACTGATTTAGTTTACACCTTTCTGGTGAAATTTAGGCTCATCTTCTCAAATTTCACTTTAAGATAGTAGTGGTGTTTCAGTTGAGACTATGTTGAACTTACACATGTGTGGTGCTTTGAATAGGTATAGCTCCCATAAACTCATGTGTTTGAATGTTTGGCCCATATGGAGTGACACTGTTAGGAGGTGTGGCCTTGCTGGACTAGGTCATGACCATTTTGGAGGAAGTGTGTGATTATGGGGTCAGGCTTTGAGATCTCACATATGCTCAAGCCATGCCCAGTGTGACAGTTCATTTCCTGTTGCCTGTGGATCAAGATGTAAAACTCTCAGTCCCTTCTCTTGAACCATGTCTGCCTGCATGCCACCATGTCTGCCTGCATGCCACCGTGTCCTGCTGTAATAATAATGGACTAAACCTCTGAACTGTAAGCCAGCCCCAATTAAATGATTTTCCTTTATAAGAGTTGCGATGGCCATGGTGTCTCTTCACTATAACACAAATCTTAAAAGGTCTTTTAATAAAAAACTCGGAGCCAGATATTGGGGTGAAAGCTGAAAGATCAGAGAAGCAGAACAGCCAGTCACTAGTTCTTACCTCTATGAAATCTTCAGCCTAAAGAGAGTGAATTCCTGTTTCCTCACCCCTTATATACCTTTCTCTGCCCAGACATCACTTCCTGGGATTACAGGCATGTGAACTTCCCAGTACTGGGATTAAAGGTGTGTGCCACCACTGCCTGGCTCTGTTTCCAGTGTGGCCTTGAACTCACAGAGATCCAGACAGATCTCTGCCTCCCAAGTGATGGGATTAAGGGTGTGTGCCACCACTGTCTGGCCCCTATGTCTAATCTAGTGGCTGGCTCTGTCCTCTGATCCTTTGGCAAGCTTTATTGGGGTACACAACATATCACACACTTCACAGCAATGGAAACCCTAACTAAGACAACAAATATTTGAGGAGACTTTTTTTTCACTATCCATTTTAATGTATCTATAAAATATCACATATTCATTAAGTTTGTTTCAGGTTGTTTGGGGGTTGTATTACAATAGTAAATTAAATATTTTATTATATTTTTAAAATATCCCATTGCCGCTGTGTAGTAAGATGACCTTGCTCACATCTCAGTTTGCTCTAATAAATATTTTTAATTGGTGTTGCTGTATACACTACATGGAAGGGGACTGACAGACTTCCTCCTACAGACATTTGGTAGGAGCTCTCTTCCACAGTGCAGATGTCTTTGTGTAGTTGGGTTCTCCTTCAAATACCTTTTTGATGACAGTGTGTCCTGGATAGCAGTTAGTTCATTATATTGATTTCTCTTTTGTAACAAAATATACAGGCACTTTTAGAAAGCTTGTATTTTATATTTTAAAAATGTACACTTTTAAACTAAAGACTCACTATGTAGGCTTGTGGATTTTTAATATCTGTGGTTTTATATGTGTATACATATATACACACATACATGCAACGCACATACATGGATGCATACATGCACACATGTACATGCATAAAATATATATATAACACACATATACATGCCACATACATGTATAATGCATGTACACACATACATGTGTATATATATACATATATACATACATGCATACATACTTATATATCATCTTGTTAATGACAGAAGATGTTTTTGGTCTTGTGAATTTGATCAACACATTATTTTACAAAATTTTCAGGATTTTAAAAATAAAATATCCAATTTTATGAAAAATACAGGTCCACAGTTTTTAAAAATCAAATAGAACAATAAAGTCTAAAAAGAAAAGCAGCCGTCTTTGGCCTCAGCCCTCCCTAACCCCTCAAATCATGTTTCAAGAAATCAATTCCTTCCAACATCTGTGGCTGACTTTTTTCTTCTTTGATTTGAAAGCAGCATGCTTAATTACAGTTTTAAAATTTCTAATGTACCTATTGATTGCTTGTGGGAAAATAAAGATTGATTTCTGGTCTCCGGACCTGCACAGCAGCCCTGTCCTGCACACTGTGCTCTGCTGACCTCTCGATTCAGGTCAGTGCCTATGCCGGTAGCTGCAGACACATAGTTTACTAGGAAAACTATCCATCTTATTGTTTTCCATCCTGCTCAACTTTTACCTTTCTCTGGATCTTACAGTGCCACGCCATGCAGCACTGATTCCTGTTAGAGCCCCAGCAATTCCCTTACAGCTGCCACACACTTTGGCCTGTTACAGAGTCAGGAATGTGGAGACAACATTCTGGAAGTGTGGGCTTTTGCTCAGCACCATCTGATGGGTGGCTTTGGAGGCTCCCTTGCAGCTCTTTGCCTGGAGCGTCAGACCCATCTGTCAAACGTGTTTAATTGCCAACAGTTCTTATTACCTAAATCTTCTCCTTTTATAGCGCCCTAGCCTGGATATGATCACAATGGATGTTTTTTTTAACAGACTAATATGGATTTCAAAGCATTTCTTTCTGCTTCTCTGATGATCTTGGTTACTTTTGTTTCCGAGTTCCAGGTTGTCCCTCAGTGACCACTAGACTTGGCTCTCTGTTCTTAGAACCTGCTAAAGGTGGCCTTTGCTCCAGTTGAGAACGTGGCACTCTCAGTTTCTTTTGGGGTGTTCCCAGGAGTCATTTCATGCAGTTGCATGCGTGTCTTTGTTCTTGTGCTGTCACCCCTCCTTTGGGGTATGTAAGCCTGGCTGTGTAGATGTTGTGTGTACAGGATGTTGCCAGTTTCCCTCAGGCTGAACACACACCTGCCTGGACCTCATACCTCTTCACTCACACAGAGATACAGACAGAGCAGGGTTTTAGGGTCTGACCATTTGTGTGCCCCTAGCACCCACAGTCAGACTGACAATCTTGCTGATTGTTCTAGATGCCCTCTTCCCTGGGGTTTCCTGCCTGTGGGCACAGGACATCGCCACCGTTTACACACTGCTCTGCCCGCTGCTTCTTGCTTTGGTTTCTCTAAGGCTGCTCTTCTGTTTTCTGTGGGCAACTTATACTGAGGGAGGTCCCCAAAAGTCTGACAACTCCTGGGGGGTAGTCCCCCAAAGCCTGGCAACTCCTGGGGGCTGGTACCCCAAAGTCTGGCAACTTCTGGGGGCTGGTACCCCAAAGTCTGGCAACTTCTGGGAGCTGGTACCCCAAAGTCTGTCAACTCCTGGGGGCTGGTACCCCAAAGTATGGCAACTCCTGGGGGCTGGTACCCCAAAGTCTGGTAACTCTTGGGGGCTGGTACCTCAAAGTCTGGCAACTCCTAGGGGGTGGTATTCCTCAACACTCTACTTCCTTTCTTGCTTTCAGTGTGGACATGGATTTTTCAAAACAATCTTTTCTCTCATTCCTGGAGATTTGCTGAAGGGTGAGAGAAAGAGAGCCTTTCTCTTTCTTGATCTTCCTCAGTTTGTAATCCCATAACCGCAACCTGTTAACCAAATAGTTTAATATTCTCATTAATTGAAACTTGGCACACATTCTGTGCCAGTGCTTCAGGTTATAATGCCCTCCAGTGTCCAGCCACTTGTCAACTTTGTTGTAAATACTTTAGAGTAATTTCCTTTTTATGGCAGCTGTCTTATTTTCATGGCAATAACTTTTCACTCCTTGACATCAGCGATTTTGTTAGTATTTTCCTCTGTTGAGGGTCTGAGTCCATAGGTTTTCTTTAACTTTTCTATTATTTTATCTGTATTTCTGATTGCTGTCTTGCTCGTCTGGAAATTATGTTGGAGTTTTCTTGTTAGGCATGACTTTATTCCTCAAACTTCCAAATATCTCAGTATTTTTATTAAATAAGAATTTAATTTTCACTGTTCAAAAGTTCTGTTTTGCTTTTGAGACAAGGTCTGGATATGTAGCCCATGATGGCCTGGAATTCTCTGTGCATTTCCAGCCAGCCTCAAACTCAAGCAACCCTCCTTCCTCAGCCTTGAATACTCAGCTTACAGGCATAAGCAAAACTTTATTGGTTTTACCTCCATTTAGTTTTAATATGTGATACATGGCTCTTCTGAGCTAGATTATAAAATGGGAAGGGTTAATTAGACTAGTTTGTGTCTTCGTGAGTATATAGTCTTAACAGATATATTGATTCTTATTGGGAAATTCAATAACTTTTACTATTTTTAGTTTAATTGTTATTGCTATTGTTCTATGTTTATTTATTTATGGATTCATTGTGTATTCATGCTCAGGGAGGCATATGTGCCATGGTCAAATCTTTCCTTCCACCAGGTGGTTCCCTGGCTGGAGGTCTGGTTTTCAGGCTCAATAGTCAGTGCCTGTACCCACTGTACAATCTTTTCTACTGTATGCTATATTTTCTGAGAAACAGTCTCCCATTCTGTAGCTCAGGGTGGCCTGGAACTTACTATGCCACCTTGGTTAGTGTCCAAATCATGGTATTTCTCCTCCTTCAGACCACCAGTGCCGGGATTCCAGGCTTGAGCCACCACAGAAGCCAGAGAAGACCTTTAGAAGGTTAAGTGAGAATGAAGGGGTTAGCTTTAAATGTGTAGATTGGGTTTTGATGGGTCTGTAGAGCATCACCGGGGCCGTGAATGGACAAGTGAGTCTAAGTGTGTGAAGCAAGTGTGTGCTGGTGCACATGGAGGCTGGAGCCTGGCTGAGGGGCAGATGGCAACTGTACTGCCACTCTTCTGTCATCCTAATATAACTGTAAAACAAATGAGTAAAGTTCAAAACTAGCACTGTTACACTATTGATCATTAAATATTAACTACATCAGCTAGACAGCAAATAATTAGAGAGCTGAATTAAGTTCTTTTTTAAAAATTATGTTTTATTTACCTACCTTGTATTTGTGTGTGTGTGTGTGTGTGTGTGTGTGTGTGTGTGTGTGTGAATGTGCCACAGTGTGCATGTGGAGGCCAGAGAACAACTTGTGGGAGTTGGTCTGTCCTTGCATCGTGTGAGTTCCAGGAATTGAACTCGGGTGGTCAGGCTTGGTGGTGGCACCTTTCCCTGCTGAACCATCTCACTGGCTCTGAACTGAGTTCTTAATTAAAGTTACTGCTTGAAGAATGGGATAATTAAAAATCCCAAAATATAACATACATTAGCATGAAGAAAATTAAGACTCTAGTAAATTCAAGATGGTGCGCATTTTCAAAGTTAAAACTCAGAGAAATGAGGGTCCCCTCCTAAAGCAGTCAGAGAAATGAGGGTCCCCTCCTAAAGCAATCAGAGAAATGACGGTCCCCTCCTAAAGCAATCAGCTTGGAGACAGGAGTAAACCCAGATGCTCTGCTGTTATGGACATCTCCTGTGGTTCCCATGACAGCGCAGCCCACTGTGGATACAGATAATCAGTTCCCTAGGGGAGCAGAGTGCTGGGGACTGGGAACCATGGCATAGAAATCAGAAAGATAGTGGAAGGAGACTAAGGACACTGATGGCAGATGAGAGACAGAATGTAACTCACAGGGTGGGTATATCAAGAAGAGTTATTTTTTAATCAAATTCTAACCTATTACAGTAATCATTTCACATGTATCCATGCACCAAGATTGCATTGTACACTTAGAATAAAGACATTTTTTTTGAACTGCCAAATACTGGTCAATAAAGCTGGTGGGGGAGTTCCTATGTCTAGAAGTCAGAGAGAGTGATTCCCTAAAGATGGGGAAGGGGAAGGTTAAAGTTGGGAAAGCCACCTCAGAGCATGAGCATTTGAGAAGAGGCACAAAGCTGGTCCTGAGGCGGAAAGGGGAGGAGGATGCAGGTAGGGATTCAGAAGGAGACGTTGAAGGACAGGTGGAGGCAGCCCACATGGATGCTCCCTTGTATCAGCTTCTTTTCTAGTTGCTGTGAAAAAATACTTGGCATGAGCAACTTTAGGAAGGGTTTGCCCATTGTGGTGGAATTGGCATGGCAACAAAGAGAAATGAATGCTGGGATTCCTCTTTTATTTAGCCAGTGGCCCAAACCCATGGACTAGTGTTGCCCACGTTCAGGTGAGTCTTCCTGCTTATACAAATCTTTCTGGAAACACCTTCATAGATGCGCACAGAAGTGTGTTTCCATGGTGAATATAAACCCATTCAAATTGGCAATGATGATTAACCATTGCATCTTCTAAGTGAGTGATTTCACAGACGCAGAGAGTGATGGATATAAAAGTCCACCCACTGACTAGAACTCCAGACAGTAGGGTACCAGCGAACTCTGTAGATTACTCTAGCCAAAGTACAAGGATGGTTCAGTTAGGTCCTCTGTGTGATGTTTCTGCATCATTGGGAAGGCATTTGTGATTTTAGGACGGGCAAAGATATGGGTGAGCAAGAGGGGACATGAGAGAATTGCTGAACCAAGCCTGTGCTCAGCTTGGGAAATCATGCAACAGAGGACGGCAGCACTCTAGAAAATGGTTGACTGTGTTTCCTTAGAATCCTTTATGGCAGTGGTTCTCAGCCTGTGGAGATCGAATATCAGATATCCTGCATATTAGAGATTTACATTATGACTCATAACAGTAGCAAAAGTACAGTTATGAAGTAGCAATGAAAATAATTTTATGATTGGGGGTCACTACAACATGAGGAGCTGTATTAAAGTGTTGAAGCATTAGGAAGGCTGAGAACCACTGCCCTAAGGTAAGTGACTACCTGGAGACACTATCACCCCTTCTCCCTTGGTCGGTGCCCTGGGGAAATGGCTCCTGTAAACCACATCCTTGCATTTATACTTCTGGACGGGCAGAGTCTGAGAGGTCATCCCTCTGGGCTTGAGAAGCCTCCCTTCCTTTCTCGGCAGGTAAAGAGTCATGATTGCCACAGTGCTCTGGATTTGTGTATTCCCAGTGAACCTCACGTATTTCTAAGCCTGATTTGCCTCTGCTAACTATGGCTCCATTCCCATAGATGCTGCTGCTCTACCCGCAGAGAACCTGAGACAGGACAACTGAGCTCAGAAGAAGTCCTGCACTAGTTCATTGCTCTCCTCTGCTCACTTCCCTCTCTACCCCTCCCCTCTCCTCCTCTTTCTTTCCTCCTTCCCCTTTCTTCTCATTTTCACTTATGCTGCATCAGCGGTGTCTTATCTGGTCTCCCAGCTGCTAGCCTATTACTTCCTATGCGTGTCTCCTCAACGTTTGGCAGCTGGACACTGTGATACACACTGTAGGCAGTTATTGGGGCATAAGGGGCCCCTCACCACAGGGTGATAATACAGTCAACATGTTAGAGATATGGAAGATATTTTACAGCATGCCTTATCTTCAGCCACTGTCCGAACCACTCCCATCTTCCACGTTCCAGGAACAGCTAGCCTTCCTAAATGTGCAGCGCTTTGTGCACTCCTACCTATGACCTTAGGCTCCTTCTCCTCTTCTCGTTTCCCTAGCAAGACGTCTTGAGGTGTTATCCATTCTTTAGCTTTCTCTGACCTCACTCTCTCTTCTAAGTCTTTACTGATTTGTTTTTCCTCCTGCATTCTACGGTACTTTGTAGATCTGTCAAGTGTGGTGTTTGGAACATTAGGTTGTGTTTGTTACACTTCTGGTTCCTTAACTGGACTTAGATTTCTTGACTTAACACATGAGGCCTTTTGATCTGAGGGTTTGTGCCTAGTCTTATTGTAACGTGTTATGTCATGTTCGGTTGATATCGATGCGAGGTCTGCTCTTTTCTGAAGGGAAACAGGGGAGGAGTGGATCTGGGGGAGAGGGGAGGTTGTGATGGGGGGACTGGGGGACGTGGAGGGAGGGGAAGTTGTGGTCAGGATGTAATGTATGAGAGAAGAATACATTTTAAAAATGAGGCATTAGCCTGAGAAGATGGCTTGGGGAGTTAAGCAGTGCGAGTATTTCCAGAACCCACATAAATCTGGGAACAGTAGCAGGCATCCGTAATCCCAGAGCTCCTACAGGGAGTTGGGGGACAGAGACCAGAGAATCCCTAGAAGCTCTGGGGGCAGCTAGCTTAGCTTACACAGTGACAAACAACAAAAACCAGAAACGCTGTCTCAAAATCAAGGTGGAAGGACTGACACCCAAGGTTGCCCTCTGACCCCCACAATGTGCAGTATGCCCATACATACATGCACATGTAAGATTAATAAAAGGTAAGTGAGGTCACAAACAAGCTATTAGTTGTATTTCTCTCATGTCTGGCACATAGGAGGTCTTCCATACATTTTAGTTGCATCGATTTGAATCAGAGATTCTCTCCACAGGCAGCCCTGGATGAGCAGAGGCAAGCAGAATTCTCCAGAAAGGGATGTGGGCAGCTCTCTGCATGGAGCTACAACAGCAACAGGCCCCTGTTTTCCATGTAGTATCACAGTTAGAGCACTGGCCAACTAAAGACTTCTAGAACATAGGATTTTGATGGGAAAAGTTGTCTTACAAGTGATTCTTTTTAATCTTCAGATGAGGAAACCAGTTTTGTTCCCGTCAGACCACACATGTAGCTTTTGCCACCAACATCACCCCAGCCAGCAATCTTTAAAAATTCATGAATGTTAAATGATTTTACATTCCAGGCAAGAACACAACATACAGCTGATGTTAGTCTAGGAGACCTTCATTGAGGAGTGTTGATGAGTTGTGATATTTGATGAGAAGTTCCAAGTGAAGTGTGTGTGTGTCTGTGTGTGTATTCTGTTTGATAACTTCAACCATCAGCGGACAGGGTGAGTAGGCTTTGATGTGTCTGTGTTTCTGAGGTTTAATTGAGCCTTTTATTTCCCGTAGGTTTCAAAACCTGCTGTGGTCCAGAAAGACGTTCGTGGACAACATGAAGATCTATAACCACAGCTTTATTTACATGCCTGCCTTTTCTATGAAGACGGGAACAGAGCCCTCTCTCCGTGTGTATTACACACTGAAAGATGTTGGTGCCAATCAAACAGTGCTTTTTGCTAACCCCAACTTTCTGCGGAACATTGGAAAGTTCTGGAAGAGTAGGGGGATCCATGCCAAGCGCCTGTCTACAGGACTTTTTCTGGTGAGCGCAGCCTTGGGCCTTTGTGAGGAGGTGGCCATCTATGGCTTCTGGCCCTTCTCTGTGAATATGCAGGAGGAGCCCATTAGTCACCACTACTACGACAATGTCTTGCCCTACTCAGGCTTCCATGCCATGCCTGAGGAATTTCTCCAACTCTGGTACCTTCATAAAATTGGTGCACTGAGGATGCAGCTAGACCCATGTGAGGAACCATCGCTTCAGCCCACTTCCTAGGGACCATAAAAGAAGAAAGGACTGGATGGGGTATTTTTGCTAGGTTTTCTATGTGACTTCCAAAAGGAATGGCCAACATGTGTTATGGATTGGCATGATAGGAAACAAACAAAAACCCAAGCAAAACTTTGCTTTTGATGTTGGCTTGGAGAACAATAGAAAGTAAAATGTTCTAGGGGAACATTTTATAGTGTGCTGTGGATTTGCAACTGGGACAATACCAAGGAGACGACGCTGGCAGATCACGTCTGTGGTTCAAATCCAGAAGACACGATTCAAGGACCAGATGAACTCTAATTGCTGAGGCTGAGGGGCTCATCATGGCAGCGTGTGGGAGATGCTGGGGTATTGCTGACTGTCAATATACACTGGCATCATAGTCATTTTAAAAGACCTGTCTTATTGAGACTGGCATTAGAACTGTAGGTTTTTAAAAATTATTATTTATTTTTGCCCTGTTTAGGGCTATGGGTGGGTGATGGGGTAGACTTACAAAATCCTTCCTGCTGATTTTTGTGACTCGTTAAAACAAGTTTATGTTGACTCTAGTCCCCTCCACTAGTGCAGTTTTAAGTAAGAATCGCTTCTTGCCTCTTTGGTTAAGTCTACTTAGTATGACGCTCTGTTGAAGTTAGACTGTGTTGATTCATAGTCTAGATAACATGAGACACTTCCTCTCCTCAGAAGTTGAGAGAAAAACTCAATTTTAGGTCCCCATTACATCAGCTCATTGGCTCTTTGCTGTTATTTTCACAAAATCACTACACATGCAAGTACATTCTTTACTTGTAAAGTGGCAAAAGTGTTTCCTTTAATGAGAAGTGAAGTAGCTCACGGGGAGTAAGAACTTTGTCTCTGAGTCAGACAGACCGGAAGGCAGGGCCCTTTCCTCTTTAACATGAATATTTCCCTTCAAGATAACTCGTGTGTGCACATATGAATATTTTCTTCCAAGATAAGGTATGTGTATGTATACATGAATATAGATACATATGCTCTGATACACTATACAAAGTAATCAAAGATTATTCTCATGTAACTATGAAAACTGAGTGTGCATGGCCTGGTGTTGGAGAGCTACAGAGATATAGTATGGAATCCATCCCATGTTGACGTAACTGAGCTGGCACAGCAGTTGCTGTGAGTTTGCAGGCCAGCACAGGGTGCAAGGTTTACCCTCAAATATGTTATCCAGAATGAAAACAACTTTCTTACTCATCCTGCCTCCTCCCCGCAAAATCTCATGAACAGACCTTGTGTTGAGCATAGTGACATGTGACATGGCTCATGCAAGTGAGCAGGTAGGAGCCACTAGCTGTGTATTTCCTTAGTGTTAGGTGGGGCTGCCTGGACAGCTTGGGACAGCAGCTTTAACACAACAGGGGAACTCTACCTGCAGATTATGACCAAATGTGTTAACTGTAGGTAAGGGACAAGGGACTGTAGGTAAGGGACACCTTTCGCAGTCTTTGTGCTTTGGGGTGTGATAGGCTCCAAGAAGATGTGAAGACTCACGTTTATTCTTTCAAGTGTTGTCATGATGTAGGTAAAATCAATCCACAAGCTCTACTGCACCTTGAAGGTAGAAACTTAGTATATTGACCATGTCTATGAAAACAGGGGGCTTTAAAAAGATTGAAGAGTTGTACATTTAGGGGTAGGGAGTTCCAAATGTGATCAGATATCCAGGTTACTCTAGAAATTAGCATTTGGACTGATACTAGCTGCCATGACGGTCCACAGGTTCTGGTGATGTTTAGAGAATGAAGAGTTTGGGGAGTTCACCACTGTGAAGGGCTGGCTTAGTGTTTCTATCTTGTGTGGCAGCTTCGGGATATCAGGAAGGCAGTGTGAGCTGTGTTAGTCATGTCTGTGCAACCCTGAATATAATTCCTGTTTTGAGTGACTAGAATTTAATAATTACCTTAAAAAGAATACATTTTTACCAATAGAGTCATTAAAAATGTAAAAGGTCTAGGAAAACAACAAATATCAAGATTAATTAAGTGTGCATTCAGATGAATGCAATAATTGGTCAAAATCTAAAGAAGAAGCTCATAAAATCCACACATCACAGTTCACTGAGAATGCTGTCTGGGAGTCTGAACTCTCACTACAGTTCCTGGAACAGGTCTGTGTAATAGATTTGTGTGTTTTGTCTGTAAAACTGTAAAGCTATCTTACATAGCATCTGAATTGCAGAACGGAAATGATCAACACTGTCAGCTGATCTGTGCTTTCACCTGTGCTGATTGCCCTTTCCCGTCAGGTGCCATGAGCCAACGCCTGAGGACACTTGTCATTGTTATGACCAAGAACGCTAGCTGCTTGTGGTAGGGAACAGCCGTGGATAGTGGCCCAACAGGAACAGGCCAGCCACCTGCCACAGAGAATGACCCAGAGAAGTGTTAGTGGTGTGAAAACCGAGAAACCCCAAGGTTGACCATAACAAAAGTTTGACTGCTCATGCTATGTGCCTCTTAGGATACAGGTAGAACGTCCATGTCACAAACAGCATTGCTGCAACCTTTATTGTTTTATAGTGACAATTCATAGGTGTGTCATACGTGTAACTTTATGTGTGTTTGGTTAGATGATGAAGCTAAGCAAGAGGTAGGGGTGTGTGTGTGTGTGTGTGTGTGTGTGTGTGTACATATATAGGTGTGTGTGTATTTACATTATTTTTAGTAAAATACATGTTCCTACATAGAAACTGCTCCAGAATTGTCCTATAGAACATTCTGGAGTACTCTATTACCCTTAAGAGGTTGGGTATGATTCAATTCTACTTTTTTTTGTGTGTGTGGTTTTTCGAGACAGGGTTTCTATGTGTAGCTTTCGAGCCTTTCCTGGAACTCACTCGGTAGCCCAGGCTGGCCTCGAACTCACAGAGATCCGCCTGCCTCTGCCTCCCGAGTGCTGGGATTAAAGGCGTGCGCCAACACCACCCGGCTCAATTCTACTTATTGAAATTAAGGCCTTCAGCTCTGGGCCTGGTCCATTAATGTATTTGACCTTTAACGTTCAGACAGAAGGGATTTGGGTTATGGTGGACACTTTCAATAGAACACATTTAATTCATTTCAGTGCATCTGGCAAGAGCTGATGTCCCTCTCTGCCACTAATTAGATCAATCCTTTAAGTGTGCGTGTGTGCATGCATGGCAGTGTACATGTGAGAGAGAGGGAGGGAGAGGGAGAGAGACAGAGAGACAGAGACAAACAGACACAGAGACAAAAGTAAGATTGCTTCATGGGGAAAAACGAAAGGATGTGGAGACTGCAAATGAGTTCCTAGATAGGAATTTTCGTTTTAGTCAATCGCAGCTTGAGAATTGCTTTGCTTCTCAAGCTCCAGAGTGAGGATGGCTGCTATTTGATTTCAATCACACTTCACTAAAAATTACACCAAGTGAAAAGTAAGTCATCCCACCAGAAATAAAGCTTGTACGTGAAAGATTTTTCCACAGACAATGTCTTTGGACCCATATACTCACTATAAAGTGCTTTACAAAAGTGCATAAAAATCTCATGCTCAAACTAGAACGTTCATTTTTATGGCTTTGATGAAGGGAGTGAGCAGATGGAGGGACTTCTCTGCCCTTGCAGAGGATATGAGTTCAGTTCCTGGCACACGCTTCCCCGTGCACAGCTGCCTGTCACTCCAGTTCCAAGGGATGTGGTGTCCTCTTCTGGCCTCCATGGACACTGCATGCAAGTGGGAACATATACATACACATAATAAGTAAATGCATCTTAATAAAGGTAGAGAATTAATTCTCTAAAATGGCAGATGTTCGGGGAGTGCCTTTTGTGTTTCTTTGCTGGGAAGCCAGTCATCTATAGCTTTAATTTCTATGTTTGAAAAATATCAAATTTTTTTGCTGGCAAATCCTTATCAGGAGGGATCTAATGAGAACATCAGTCACCAGCGCACTGAGAGGTTTTCACGTTATGAGCTGCAGTGTCTAAGCTTGCACTTGCTAATCAAGGCGCCCCTGTGACAGAGTCTGGTCATCTTTACCCAGCTGCAGCCCTGCATATGATCGTGAGGGGTGGAGCTCTATTCTCTATGTACACGGATGAACTTTCTGAATCCCTGAAGCTAGGGAGATAGCAAATACTCCATAGTTCCTGTGCTGTGTCTCTGAAACCATGGACTTCTGAAGCTCAGAGTCCACATTTAGTCTATAAACTAAATGTGAGGCCACAGGGTTTAGTCTCAGCCCTATATAGTTCCTGTTTTATAAGTGGGAGAGTCTTAAATTTGTAGACATCTCTCTCTCTCTCTCTCTCTCTCTCTCTCTCTCTCTCTCACACACACACACACACACACACACACACACACACACAGAAGAATGTGAATAGTATCTGCCTTATTCTCAGCCTTAATGTGCCATTTGACATTTTCACATACATCCCAGAGATGAATGATTGACACGTGTGCATGAATGGAGAGATTATTCATACTATTCATACTATCTAACCTTTCTCATTGCAACAAGGAAGGAACATGCTTCTGCTTCCTTGTTTGGGTTTTCTCTCTGTTGCTGATGTTTGTAGTTTCCTTCTTTTAACACAGAGGAGCAAACATATTGAACTGAATTATAATATCGTGAGCACTCGAGTAACAGCCAAAGCCCTTGACTATCACTTGTTAGGGCACGAAAGAGGAATTATATTTTATGGTTGCTCATTTACCTATGACTGTCAGTCTCACTGCTATATTAAAAGCCTTCCTGATTTTGCTTTTCAGTTGAAGGTTTGGGATTCAATCAATGACACAAAGTTGTCCAAGAAAGTCCAAATACAGTGATCATGTTTCTTCTAGCTTCTGTGTAATTAGACTCCTCCAGCTAGCTGTCTCTTTCAAATGTATGTTTCATGCAATAACAATAAACACCAGGAGATGTGACTTAGTCCAAAACAGAGAAAACTGGATTCATGGAATTCTGGATTTCTTTGTACAGTAATAGAAAAAATTCAGTCTTGAAAAAATGTAACCAAAATGAGAACCAAGAGAAAATAGTGATTTTTTTCCACTGCAAAGGACCTATTGGGAGGGGTCTCAGTCTCAGAAGGAAGCTCAGCAGACAGGAAGGAAGGGATTGTTGTCTTAGAATGCATTTGCAAGAATGGAATGGCTTCAAGGTAACTTGAAAGCAAGTGCATTCCCATGCCATCATTAGGGTTAGGATGAAAAGATGCTAGCTAGATGGACCATGAGCACGGATTGTGAGGCTGTTGCGGGGAAGACTTGAAGCTGGTACCTGTTCTCATGTGGATCTTGGAGGTCTTGGAGGCCTCAGGTTTCTGCCCCCTCCAGGCGGTGCCCTCCTGGGTGCCTGCGTTTGGTGAAGTAAACACCTATATGTCCCTCTGTCACCTGCCTTTTGATTCATACTCTCAAGGTGAGTTATAATTTAGCTCTCCTGTCAAGATGATGCAGCGATGGTGGTAAATATCACCCTGATGTTGATTGGTGGACGTGGTCACTATAACCTGCACATAGCAAGAGTTAGTGTTAGCTTTCTGTCCCCACAATGATTCCTAAGAGAGGCAATAGCAACTGAGATTCATTATCCTTCATGTTTTCATTCAGTCTTCTTCCCTCCCTCCCTCCCTCCCTCCCTCCCTCCCTATGTTACTTATGCCCATGGAAAATAGGAAGTAATTGATTTGGTAGTGTTGGGGAGCGGCAGAGGGTGCCTTAACTTTTCCTGGTCGGCTCCCCACTTATATATTCCCTTCATGTGTTTGTTGCTTTGTCGATGTTTCCATGTCTGTCCAACTTGTACCTTTATCATCAGCAAGGACCCTTTGAAATGTAGCAAATGGGACTATTTTATAGGAATTCATGATAGTAGATAGGCCTTGGAGAAGTCTGATAATGGTATGTAAATATCCTTTGCTCAGTTGTGGAACATTTTTCTAAGGTCTTTTAGGTGATAGCTACAGGAAGATTCCTAGAGTTAAGAATGTTTTTCCAGAAAATTCCAGTATTCACAGAAGCAAGGAACCAACCTATTGCTATTTTCCATTCTCTCTTCAGCACTGACAGGCTTCTCTCTCCACAGTTAGGGTGACTGATCATTACCGTGATGCCCCACAGAGACACTCACTACCTATGAGAAGGGGAGAGAAAAGACATACAGCACACTATTCTAAAGCCTGCTTCATCTTTACAAATTTCTATAATATTACTAGACTCATAGTTACCATGCAGCATAGTTTGATCTGCAAAATATTGGGGAAATATTTTTACCTTTAGCCTTTATCATTGCTCATTCTAGACTATTCCACAGATATGCAAGCTGTTCTATCAGTGTAGAGCTTCAGAGATTGGGTAAGAGAAAAAATAGGAAATTTTAAATATTCTTTCTCATGTACTGTCTACTGGTCCATGGATATAATAATTCTGGAAAGATTTTTAGATCAGATTATAAAATTGAAGTCACCTTTGAAGTGTTTGCAGAGTAGCTTCCTCTTATTAAAGCCAAATTTGATTGACAGGAAGTGGGGGTAACTCAATGTTCTTCATTTCTTTTCTTTTTAAGAATTTTATATAAAATGTAGCAGGTAAGAAAAAGGTTTAATTGGTACTTTTTATGGTGTGACTTGAAAAGAAATGGTGCCTATCTGTTGGCTGAGATGAACAGTGATGTGCCCAGAGGGTCACTGGAAAAATGTCTTTTCTTTGGTGTGATCATGAACTGTGGCTGGCAGTGAGAAGATTAACTGAGTCTCAGTTTCTCTACCTCCCTTCCTTGGAGAATATTTGGAAATGTACCCTGTGAATAAATGGGTTTTTTTTTTCAATGCAGTTTGTAAAGTCCTTTTATTTCTATGAAGTGTGTTTGCTGTTTCCTTCTCAATTCTCTATGTACTTTGTATCTACTTTGGCTGCCCTGTTGGACTCTTCCAATATGAGTGAAAGTTGTGCTGCTTAGTAAGAACACTGTTTTAGAAGCACAGAATTAGAAGGCTGGTGAGACGGCTCATTGGTAAGGGAGCCTGCTGCCAAGCCTGGCCACCTGAGTGTGATCACTGGGGTCCACGGGGTGAGAGACAGCTTCTGAAAATGCCCTCCAACCTCCACACACGTGCTGTGGCACATGTGCACCCACACAGGCACACATACACACAAAATTAATAAATCAAATCTAATACAAAAATCCATATAGACTTATAGTAGCTGTGTCAATACCAACACCACATAGAGCTGGTGTCAGTGGGTGAAGAGGCTTGCCACCAAGTCTGATGACTTAAATTTGATTCTTGGAACCCTCATGGCAGAAAGAAAGCTGTCTTTTGACCTCCACATGGATGCCATGTGGATACATATAAAATAAGTAAATAATACATAATTATAAAATAAATTAATTAATGTAATTTTTAAAGATTTTTTTACTCTTTTTTTACATGGATGGTGTTTTGCCTGCATGTATGTCTGTGCACCCCTCAGGTGCAATGCCTGAGGAGGGCAGAAGAGGGCATCAGATTTCCTGGAACTGGAGTTAAGAGTGGTTGTGAGCCACCAATTGAGTACTGGAACTGAGCTCCGGTCCTTTGCAAGAGCAGCCAGTGCTCTAACCACTGAGCACTTATCCAGACTTGAAAAAAAATTAAACACTGCTTAGTACATGAAAGTACTCATCTTAGGTAGAGGAAAGACTGTATCTCCTATGCAAAGTGGAAAGGAAATTATGCATCTACATAGCATGACTAATGCACATGAGCCTTTTTTCCTAGCACTAAAATGTCCATCTTTGTAATGTGTCCATTTCAGTATGTGTGTCTAGAGATACTTTCACCAACTGCTAACATGAGATAAGACATTGAGACTCCTCCTCTGTTCCAAGTGGGTGACTTTGGGAGGCTACATATACCTCCCTGTCAAAATCATTTAGGTAATTGCTTTGCACTCCCAGTCCCTTGGGCTCTGTGTCCCTGTTCTTTCAGACAGTTCCTCAGAGGGAGTGACATCAAGAAAGGTACCCCTGTCNACCCTTTATGATACACTTCTTGGAAATTGATCAAGGCACTTGGTACAGATCTTACTAATTGTCTGACTTTGTTTTCACAGTAGCCTTTTAGGCCACAGCTATTTTTAGGAAGAAAGTCCAGGAGTTAGTGAAGATGAGGCAAGGTCTTTAGTGAGTCACTTCACAGGGTGGGAAGACCTGTCCTATAAACGTGGGCTACCCTAACAGTGTCAGGAAAACGTATTTAGCTTTGGTCACCAACTATCATGAGGTCACACAATCTAAATTTACCCAGTCAAGCTGTTCTGCTCTACAAGAGCCCAAAGGCATATATATGTTCAAGAATCCCCCCCCCCAAGCCTGAAAGCAGGATACGTACAAGACATAGACTATTGAGATAGGAGAAATTAAAGGAGGGTGATCCAGCTCATTTCTAATTCACAGTCTGCAGTCTTTGGGGCTTTTGAAAACATGCAAACTTTTTGCTGTTTCTATTATGCAGACAAACTGCAGGTTATTGTTTGTTTATGTCATAGGAGTCATAGTTTCTGGGCAGAAACTGGGGAGAGGGGAGAACCAGCCTCAATATTCAGAACATGTTAAGATTATATTTTTATTACTTTTTATTTATGTGTAGTGTATCTGCCCCAAGTGTATGAGTGCTCCCAGAGGCCAGAAGATGTTGGCTTCTCTGGAACTAGAGGTACAGGTGGTGATGAACCACCCCATATGGGGTTCTGGGAATCGAACTCAGGTCCTCTGAAAAAAAAGCAGCGAATGTTCTTAACCATGGAGCCATCTCTCCAACCCCGTATACTGGTAACATTTTTTATGATAAACAGTGAATTGAAAAGTTGAATTAAAGGACAATTAAGAGATTATTGGTATCAAATTAGATGTCAGTCAAGACTATTCTGATATTTGCATGTGGGGTGAAGACAGACAGTAAAGCCTGGACAAACATACTCATTGAGGTGGAGTGGGGACTGTGACATCAGCTTCGTACTTGGTGGCTATCTGGGGACTGATTCTATTCCAGGGTTAACCCTCACCTGAGCTTTTGCTGGCTGGGGACTAAATAATCATAAGAAGCAGGTTATCCTTGGTCCCTGTCTGTGATTCCAGGCATAACCTCTGTCCTTAATACCCAAACCATGTTGTCCAGAAGCCCACAGAGAGAGCCCATCACAGGACTCCCTCGTATCCTGGTCATGCTCTTTTGTCAGTAGTTTTACAAAGGTGAAAGCATCAGTCTCTAGAGCAGTCTGGAGTTGTCCACAGTGCTGTAAGACGAATTGCTAAATGGTCTTAT
>LZPO01087236.1:32309-50817 GCA_001675575.1 Neotoma lepida | reverse complement strand
AAAAAAAAAAAATAGGCCTGAGTTTAAGTTTCGAGCTTCCCAGGAATGCTGACAGAGGCTCCTGAAATTAAAACAGTACAAAGTCACAAAGTCAGGATGCCCGGAGGGCCATCTGAAAGCAACTAATTAACCACAGAATGTCCCAACGGCAGAGATAGTCTATAGAAGAGGTCTTGTAACAAACAACAGGTCTTGCTAAAGGATCAGATAACTCAGGAACTGTAAAAATTCCTGAGTAAGTAAAGATAAGCTAGTCAAAAATGAACCTGTACTAATCCCCTGCCCCTTTGAGAAATTTTGGGGTTTTTGCCTTTAAAAGCTAAGCTCACAAAGAAAGAGCAATTCTCCTCCCCACCTTGCTGCAACGAGGGTGCTTCGGACGGGAACTGCACATTAAGAATAAACCTTGCTGTTGCATTCTAGACATCTTCGGTCTCTGGTGGTCTCTTTGGGGGGTCCTAATCTGGGCATAACAATAAAGGAAAACTTTTTTTCTTTTTCAGGTTAAAAAATTGCTTTAATGGAAACTCCCATCAATACACCATCTGGGGCAGGGTGGAAATGTGGGCCCGAGACAATACTGAGCCTGTAATTGCTACCAAAATATACATCTGTCACCATAAAAAAACTACTGCACCGCCTCAGCCCCACACAGGTATAAAAATCATAAATATTTACACTCTTGCCACTCCTTCACAGAACCCAGATCCAGGGAACCCCTGCCATAGAGACAGACTAGACACAATGTGGGCATTTGGGAGGGGCGTTGAGGCCTAGAGGTCAGCCCCTCACCTGGGCCTAGTTAGAGGAGGGCAGAAAACAAAACTTTGGTCCAAAATTTGAAGGTAGGAGCCCACTGGTCTCAGAGCTGTTTTCCCCAGGCAGAGGCAGCACTGGCCTGGGCTCCACCTACAAGTTGGTCACCGGGAAGGAGGGGACGAGTGAGCACAAGGGACATAGAAACTTAAGAGTACACATACCATTGTATCATTGCTATAAAAAGTTACTTAAAACTGTATCTCTTGCATATAAATGGGAAAAGATTCGGGTATTTGGTCAAGCAGAAATATGGCTAGGCACAGGTGTCTGAGACTGCACAGAATAGAATACAAAGGTCACATGAGGCTCAGAGGCTAAGGATGGCCTGGGCCCCCTGGGCTGGCCAGGGACATGGGAGAATCATGTCACTTGATTATAAGGGTGGGGGAGGTGGCCCCAGCTCCTGCACAGCATAGGGAGCCTGTGGTGCAGGCCGCCTGGCTCACCCACAGGTCTAGAGACAGGCTGGTGGCCTGAGAGGGTGGGTGTGTGGCCACAAGGCAGGCTGGTTTTGTGAGGCACAAGAAAGAGGCTGTACTCAGAGGCCCAGCTGTGGCCTCATGCCTGAGTCCCTCAAGGCATGGTGGGACAAGGTGTGGCCCAAGCCATTTCCTGCCACGACAAGGTGGGCTAGATTAAATTTAAAAGAAAACTTTTAATTGGGTGGCTTACAGCTCAGTAGTTCATTCAGTCCATTATCGTCATGGTGGGACATGATAGTGTGCAGGCAGACATGGTGCTGGAGAGACACTCTGCTGAGAGTTCTACATCTTGCACAGGCAACAGGAAGTGAACTGAAATACTGGCCATGGTTTGAGCATATATGAGACCTCAAAGCCTGCCTCCACAGTGACACACTTCCTCCAACAAGGCCACACCTACTCCAACAAAGCCACATTCCTTAGAGTGCCACTCCTTATGAGTTTATGAGTTACATTCAAACTACTGCATTCCATTCCCTGGCCGCCATAAGCTTGTAATAATATCATAATGCAAAATGCATTTAGTCCAACTTCAAAGTCCCCATAGTCTATCACAGTCTTAACAATGTTTTAAAGTCTAAAGTTCAAAGTCTCTTCTGAGATTCATGCAATCTCTTAACTGTAATCTCCTATAAAAAACAAAACAAACAAAAAACAGATCACATACTTTCAACATATAATGGCACAGGATATACACAACTGTTTCAAAACGTAGGGAAAGGAATGTAGTGAGGAAATACTGAACCAAAGCAAGACTGAAAACCAGCTGGGCAAACTCCAAACATGCACCTCCATGTCTGATGTCAAAATGCTCTGCAGATTTCAACTCCTTTCAGCTTTGTTGACTGCAACAGACTTCTTTCTCTTGGGATGGTTCCACTCCCTGTTAGCAGCTTTTCTCAGCTGTTATC
This sequence comes from Neotoma lepida, assembly GCA_001675575.1. Taxonomy (NCBI): domain Eukaryota; kingdom Metazoa; phylum Chordata; class Mammalia; order Rodentia; family Cricetidae; genus Neotoma; species Neotoma lepida. The sequence goes on along the minus strand of LZPO01087236.1, from coordinate 48,605 downwards.
CCATGGCTCTGGCATCCCCAACATCTTGGGGTCTCTAAGGCAATCCAGGCTTCAATTTCACAGCTTCATGATATCGTCTCTATTCAGGGACACCCCTGACACATGCCTTGCCTCAGAGGTTATGTTAGTGGCATGGGCAAATTCCATAGCTCCTTCCTTCTATCCTTAATTCCAGAACCATGTGACCAAAGCTGCCAAAGTTCTGGTGCTTACTGGGGCTGGAACATGGCACCCTCATTCAATTGCATCTTCACCAACTTTTTAATGTTTTTAATGGTTTCCTTCACTGACTAAGCTTGGCTGTCCTGAAACTGGATCTGTAGACCAGGTTGGCCTCAAAGTCAGAGATCTACCAGCATCTCAAGTGCTAGGATTAAAGGCGTGCACCGCCACGCCCAGCTCTAAGCTTTTCTTTAGTTCTTTTTCACAAGTTGGAAACTTAGCTGGTTGGAATCTTGCCGTGAGGTCACCACTCCCTTTATTCCATTTCTTAATCTGTTTATCTCCTAGAACCCAGGACTTATCTTCATTCTAATTCCTGGTGCTCCTTTTCTCCTCAAATTGTACATTTTGTATTTTTCCTTACTCAGCTTGATCCTTTTCATTATAAATCTGTGTAAGAGTGAACAGTAATAACCACATAACTGAGTCTATACTAAGCTGTTTTGAGATTTCCTCTGCCAACAGAATTAATCCAAATCTCTTTACTTTAGTTTCAGGCAGACTCTTCAGACAAGGACAAAAGCAGCTACCTTCTTCATCAAAATATCACAAGAAAGGTCTCTATACAACATACTGAAATTCTTCTAAAATTACATTCAAACCACCACACTATCCTTCTGACCAAGGAATACACATTAAACTGAAAGAAATACAGCAGAGAGCTCAATACAGTGGGATTAGCTAGTCATCTAGAAGATACATGCTCCGTAAAGTGATGTTTCTACAGATGGGCAAAATTTGTTCTTAGGGACAAAAACAAATTCTTGTATATGACAACAGTCAAGAAGAACTTTTGTTTTAAGACTGGTCTCATGTAACTCAGGCTGTCCTCAAACTCACATGTAGCTGAGGGTATCCTTCCTTAAACTTCTGGTCCTCTGGCTTCCATGCCCATTCTCAGCACTGACAATCAAATCCAGGGTGTTGTGTATGTTAGCAAGCACTCTAGCAACTGAGTTACACACCTAGCTCAGGGGAGAATATTAAAAGTTTCCTTGACAGTGGGTGTGGAGGATAGCAAGAACAAATTGTTCTTGAACTGACAGTAATTTCCTAATACAAAGTTGGTATGAGTGGACAGAGACGCACATTAAGAACTTGGTGGGAAATAACGCCCTGAGAGGTTGAAGACCATGTAGTGTATGTTTATAGACAAAACCAACTTTCTTGACTAGATGTTTGGATTATATTCAAATGGTTTTATTTGAAAAGATAGAAGTAAGTGTGGCTCTACACATGGTAGTTTTCTGTGTTATTACTTTTTTATTAAATTTTTAAAATTTTATCATCCACTTAGCAGTATATGGGCATCTAGGCTGGTTCCATTGCCCCAGGATTATGACTAGAGCAGCAATAAACATAGAAGGACTGTTCACCCTCTGTTGTAAGGTGTGGGGTCATTAGGGTGTGTGCCCAGGAGTGATATAACTAGATCCTATGATGGTTCTATTGCTAGCATTTTAGGGAACTTCCACACTGATTTCCACAGTGGCTACACCATTTTATATTCCACCAACAGTGGATAAGTGTCTCTGTTTCCTTCCCAGAATTTGTAGTCATTTGTTTTTTGAAAATAGCCACTCTCACTGGAGTAATATGAAATCTCAAAGTATTTCAATTTGCATTTTCCTGCTTGCTAAGGGTGAACATTTTTTTGGAGTATTTATTAGCCATTTGTTTCTTTTTGTTCTTTTGTTTTTAGTCCTATAGATCATTTTTGATGGGGGTGTTTGCTGTTTATATTTGCATCTGGAAGCCCTCTGCAACAGTATTTTGAAGTCTGAATGCAACCAGGCATGGTGGTGCACGTCTGTGACCCCAGAACTTCAGAGACAGAGGCAAGAGGATCACTCCGAGTTTATTGTGGATCTGGTCTACATCATGACAAGCCAGTCAGATCTATACAGCAAGACCTGTTTCAAGCTGAGTAGAAAATGAAATAAGGGCTGAATGGAAAGTGCCAGATGAACTTTCTGCTCAGGTGCATTGCTTTTCCGGGCTTAGCTCCTCCCCTCCAGGATGGTAGATCTTTGAGATGCTAGATCTATGAGAACATTTTTATCACCCCTCCTTAGACTAGGCAAGATTGGCAAGGTCCCAATGCTTTCGGTGAGCACTTCCTTTTCCTTTAGCATTTAATGTACCTGAACATGAACTGTAGCATAAATCAAATTGTGGTGCTGGAGGAAAACTATCCCAATTACCTGACGTTTGTAGGCAAAGGCAGTTTTGGAAGAAGTCTCATTTTTTTAAATATCATGTGTGGCTTTAGTTAGATGAAATGCAGGAAGATAATTTCTGGTGATCAGCAATAAGACATATTTTCCTAGTGATATGCTAATTTTTTATAGCTGGTGCTCATAACTGTGTTCTTTTTAATGCCTTTACCATTGTCAATATGACTCTGAGGAACTCTCTGTCTAGATTTTAGCATTTCTCCAAATTAATCACCTACCACTAAAGAAATAGTGCTACCTAAAGTTATCAAGAAGGCACTGACACCTGGGCTGGGGGGTGATGGTTCAGTCAGTGAAGTTCTTGTCTTGCATGAACAAGGACCCAGGTTTAATCTCCAGCACTCATGTAAATACTTGGGGCACCATACTCTGTTCCTGTAACCACTAGGGATGGGGAGACAAGAGGATCCCTGGAGTAGCCTTCCAGCCTAGCCTAATGGTGAGCTCCAAGATCAATAGATAACAAATCTCAAAGGAGCTGGATGATGGTCCTGAGAATGACACCTAAAGTTGTCATCTGACCTCCACACACATGTGCACACAAGTATGCTCACCTGCACACATATATGTACCCACACCCACATACATACACATTAAAAAAAGACAGTACTGACAAATGGACATCTTGGTAGTCTTTCACAATGAATGCACAGATTACACCATCTATTGTTACTTGACTTAAAAACATTTATTCAGTGGGACTGTCACAACCTTTCCCACCTTTAGTGGCATTGCTGAGCCCATGACAAACTGTTTCTGAACAAGTCTCTCTAGGAACACCTGGCCCTATAGACTGTGCCATCATCTTCCTTTCTTGGGTGTTGTTGACAACTTGATTGTTTCTCACTGTAGTATGAAACGTGTTCTGAAAAGTGTAACAAAATTTGCATTAATATATATCCTTTTATATGATCTTCCTGCCTCCTAAGGGTAATTGTCCATGATTTTATACATGCATATGTAAAATTGTTAATGTTTAAAGATATTCAAATGGTCTAAAATTCAACAACAACTAAAAAATGATATGAACAAATGTCCACAACTCGACTGATGTGCACCAGAGAAGCCGTAACCAGGTTTTCGTGGGTGTAGCAACTGAGCACTATCCCACAATTGTATAAGAAACGAGGCAGCAATTGCAGGATGTGATTTGATCTAGAAATGCCCAAACATGAAAAGGGTCTATTTCCGAATCAATGGGATGCTTTTATCCTCCATTACTGGAGCGAAGTAAAAGCATTTGTGAGGAGGCTTTGGCACACAAGAGAGCTGCCATCAAGGAAACGAACGCGCCCACACCTGCTGCTGTCCCTTCCTCTCCCAGTCAGTCTTAGCGACAGGACAGAAAAGATCTTGAATTAAAGGATCGGGTCAGACATAGTTCCCTTGACAATCTGCTTAAATTCACATTAACCTGGCTTCTTCAGACATAAGTCAAACACTAGGGGGCTCTAACACACAAGGTGTTCAAAGAAAATACTGACAGCCCATTTGCTTGTTTGTTTTCAAAATTCGTTCCCTCGATAAGTATTTGTGCAGCACCACCTCTCTAGGGAAGGGAAAGATGATTAGATTCTGAACTCGGCCTTGAAGAGATTCCAGTGTGATTGGAAAGATCAAGCATCAGTGCAGGTGAAACTAAAGGGAGGCAGGAGACAAGTTAGGAAAGAAGATGAGTGAAGTTGAAGAAGGTTGAACTTGATGGAGTATGCTGCTAAGTTCAGCACCCAGGATGCTGAGACAGGAGGACTGTGAGTTTGACACTAGCCTGTGCAAAAGAAAGAAAATGTGTATTTGAATATATTTTATTTTGAATATATATATATATATATATTCAAGATTCCTTGTCTAGCTCATAGGGTCAACTTTCTTTAATTTGGAAAAAAAATTTAAAAAAAGTCTTGGGACCTATGTGTAAGGTTTGGTGGATGTCTGAAATGATAGAGAGTGCCTAATCCTGGGGGAGGAGGAGGTGGTCATTTAAATAGAACCATCTGTCTTTTCTCTTCATGGCCCTTTGTTCAGGAGTTCATTCCTCTCTTCTGGTTGGGTAACAGGGCTGATAGGAGGGTGTCAAAAACAAAACATATCCTTAAGGTCCAGTGGATTGGAGGCCAGTCCCTGGGCTACTGAGTCAGCCTTGGCATTGCCTAAGGCCACTGGGTCCTTGGAGGGATGATATCCCTGGCAGTGGATTATGGCTATCTCTGCAGGGAGCTGAAGGGCCTCCAAGAGCTTGGCTATAAGGAATCTGTTAACTATGAGAGTTAACACTCCCCTGGTAGTGAGGAAGCCCCTTTCCTTCCAAAGGACAGAATGGGTATGGGCTATTAAAAAGGTGTGTTTAGAGTCAGTATAGTTGTTAGCCCATTGACTGCTAGCTATTTGGAGCACTCTAGTCAAGGTGATTAATTTGGCCTTTTGTGAAGACCCACTGGCAGGTGGGTTGCTTCAACCATTTTAGTGGAAGTGACCATTGCATATGGTGCCTGGCAGTTTCCTGATCTGTCTATAAGAGAGCTTCTGTCAACAAAGAGGGTAAGTTGGGGTTTTGTGAGGGGTTGGTCTAGGAGATCAGGCTGGGGTAAACATAAGGCCTCTATAGCCTTTGAGCAAGAGTGAGAGGGGATATCAGAGGAGGATGGGATAGGAAGGAGGGTTGTAGGGTTTAGGGCAGGGCTGGAGGCCAAGGTAATTTGGGAGTTTTCTAGTAACAGTAAATGAAAGACCTGCACCCATGAGGGATAGAGGAGGGAAAGAGAGGAATGACTCAGAAGGCCTGAGAGGTGATAGGTGAAGTATAGAGTGATTGGCTGAAACAGGGTGATCCTGAGGGCCTCCTCGGTGAGTTTGGCTGCTGCTGCTAGGGCTCTCAAACATGGTTGCCATCCACACACAGTGGGGTCTAGTTATTTGGACAGAAAAACAATAGCCTGATTCGAAGGCCCAACCAGTTGGGCTAGAACCTCAGTGGCCACTCCCACCTTGTTATCTGTATAGAGGTGGTAGGATCAGGTAGAGTCTGAGAGAGCTAGGACAGTGGCTAGATGGGTGAGGGGCCCTGTGGGGATCTCTCTGGCTGCCTGGTACAGGGGCTTGGCCGTGATGGCAAAGTTAGGGATCCAGTGACAGAAGAATTCCATCGGGCCTAAAAATGAGAGAATCTGGTCCCTCATCATTGGGGGCTATAAATCCTGCAGGGCTTGGACTTGGTCAGAGGTGAGGGTCTTTGACCCCAGGCTGAGTTGAACACTCAAATACACAACAGTGGGAGAGCATAGCTGAGCCTTAGATAGGGAAACATGATATCCCAGAGAGATGAGGCAGTTTAGGAGCAAAGAGGTGGCCCATTGGGACAGAGACAGGGAGGGAGGGACTACAAAGTAGAAGGTCATCAGCATATTGGAGAAGTGTGGTAGATCTGGGGTCAAAGGTGGAAAGATCCCTGGTCCAGGCTTAGCCAAAGAAATTAGGTCTATCTCGAAAACCCTGAGGGAGAACGGTCCATGTGAGCTGTCTGGTGGTCCATGTATCAGGGTCCTCCCAGGTGAAGGCAAAGAGAAAATATGAGTCAGGGTGTAGAGGGACAGTAAAAAAAAAAAAGGCATCTTTTAGGTCCAGGATGGTAAAATGGGAAATTGTAGGAGGAACGTTAGAAAGAAGGGTGCAAGGGTTGGTGACCACTAGGTGGGTCAGAATAACTGCCTCATTAATGAAGTAGAGGTCTTGAACTAACTGGTAAGCACTGGAGAACTTACACATGGGGAGAATGGGAGGGTTGTAAGGCGAGTCCATAGGGATTAACAGTCCCTGAGGTAGGAGGTGGGTAATAATGGGTTTGAGGCCTCAGTGATGGGTTTCAGAAATAGGAAACTGGGGTCTGGAAGGGAAGGAGGAGGAGTCCTTAAGGCGAACTAGGACTGGCTGGTGGTGAGTAGCCACCACAGGGTGGAGATAGCCAATACTTGGGGGTTGACCGGATCCGGGAGGGTAGGGACAGGGCAGTCTGGGGTAGGGACCTGTGAGGCAGTTAAGGCAAGACAAAGAAGGGAGTCAGAAGAGAGTGTGGAGGTCAAGGAGAGGGTGGCCCCAAAGTGGCTGAGGGTATCACGGCCAAGCAAAGGTACCTGACAAACAGGTATGAGTAGGAAAGAGTGTGAGAAGAATCGCCCTGCAAGAACGCAGGAAGAGCAGGGTCTTAAGCGGAAAGGACGGGGTCCCATTCACCCCTATGACAGAAGTTGGTGAGGGAACTGTGAGACCTGAGTGAGAGATGAAGACAGAATAGGTAGCTCCCATGCCCACCAGAAAGGTGATGGACTTACCTGCTACCTGGAGCGTTACCCTAGACTCATTGAGGGTAATGGGAGTCATCAAGTCTAAGCTGCATCAGTCCTCCACCAGGCTGAGGAGCTCGAAGGCTGGAAGACTCTCAGATGCCTGTGCAGGTGGGACTGGACCTCTGAGGCATGGCATAGACAATGAACCCACATTTGGTCATTCCGACTTCCAGTGGCTAGGCTGCCAGCAGCCAGGGCATGGCCTTGTTGGCAACCAAGGGTTGGAGAAGAATCAGGACCAATGGCCTTTCTGGCTGCATTTGAAGCAGGCCCCTGGCAGAGTTGACTTTGGCTGGGCTCTGGTGGGATGGAGCCTTGTGGACTTTCCTTGTTCCCCTTGTTGGGATGCTGATGGCCTCAGGGCAGCTGCCAAGGCATGGGCATGGAGCATAGCTTTCTGTTGCAGCCAACCGAGCCTGTTGGGAAGACTCAGCTGCCTCCTCTTGGTTGTTAAAAACCTTAAAAGCCATTTTCACCAATTCCTGTATGGGAGTTTGGAGACCTTCCTCAGCCTTTTAAAATTTCTTTCTAATAGCTGGTGATGACTGAGAAATGAAATGGGCAGCCAGAACAGTGGCTCCCATTGGGGAGGCTGGATCAAGGTGGGTAGAGCAAGCAGGTAGGAGCCCAGCATGGTGGGGTGGAAGAGCAGACAGAAATAAACAAGAAGATAAGATTTGTTGTGGGTGGAACAGGCGGGTAGGATCCCAGCATGGCCAGACCAAAAAAGCCTAGTGAGTAAAAAAGGCAAAGTGAGTACCTTTCATCATGCCCTGCCAAGGTGTGCCACTAAGAGAGCATACCAGGAACAACAGAGTTAGTGCAAGCAGTCTGTTGGGGAATAGGGAGAGTGAAAGAGTGAAAGGCCATCTCGGAGTGGAGACACGAGAGAGGCAGGTAGACAGACAGACAGAACAGGGAAAAGACAAGCGGAAGAAGAGAGGTGGGGGGTACCAGTGACTCAGGCAGTCCAGTTAGGGTACAGGGCTCAGGGTCAGTCCCTAGGTGTAAAGAACCCTGGAGCTGCCACAACCCCGGCCAACCAAACCTAGGCCGCTGAGCACTGGCTTCAGAGTGAGGGGCAGGAGTGCAGAGCTCAAAACCCCTAGATAATGGTGCGCAAACCATTTGTCGTATGGTGTCAGACAGCCCCAATTTGGATAAATTCTGTAGCAGACACCCCAGGGGTGACTGAGGATCGGGTTTAGACCCAGGGTTGCTCATTTCCAAGCCTGTGCCAGAGACCGAAGACTAGGGCAAGGCGTCCTCCATGATAGCTTGGGTTTGACTGGTGGTGGTGGGGGTAGCCTTTGGGTAGGATGTCTCCTCCGCAAAGGTCCCCTGAAGAAAGACTGTCTTGGCTTCAGAAACAGGGTGGGCTTGCTCTGGTGCAGTCATGGCTTGGCAGGGATCCCGAGGGTCTTTGACCCAGAAGAGGTCTTGACCCAGAAGAAGTACCCAGTACCTCTTTTAGGTGGTGGCTGGGAAATGGTTGACTTACCCAGAGCTGAAAGTCAATTGTGTCTGGCACAGAGAAAGATAAAGGGAGAGCAGTGGCTCCCCATGTGGCAGGAGGACCAGGCCCACCTGGTGGGAAGGCTCAACTCTTCCCAGGTTTTGGCATCAAGATAATAGGTTTTCTGTAACTCAATAATAGATTTCTCCACTGACACTGTAAGCCAGATCAAGCCAATTGAAAAGGTAAAAGAACAGGTTTATTTTGAGCAAAGCAACTCCTGGGTGAGTTCTCCAGGAGAGGTTGAGGAGGGAGAAGAGGCAGGAGAAGTCATGTGTCCGAACTAAAGCAGAGAGCTTAAATACCCTGTAGGTGAGGGATGATGACATGCCCTCCATAAGCTGGGTTTGTGCCCAAGTATGGTACATTTTAGGAGGGGACTTGGGCCACTGGCAACTTCAGAAGAGGAGCTGCCACAGCTGCCAAGAATGCAGAACTGGGCTTTTTGGTGGCTTTTCTTTGTTGGAGATTTTCTGAGAGGGCGGGGTTTGGAGACAGAGAACTGGGCTTTCCAGATCAAGCAGAAGTGAGCTGGAGAGTTCCAGCCAAACACTCAGGTCTTGCCACAGATTTCTCAGATAATTTTCTGAAGTCAGGTCCTCACTGAAGCAATGCCTCTGTAAGAAAACTCCAAGGACTGTGATCTACTCCTGGTGATCTCTTTAGCTTCTTCAGTTTTAAGACCATTCTCTTCTGTATGGAGCCTGAGCTGGCCATCCTCTGTAATCAGGCAAAGCTTCCAGTCACCAGCCACAAAACCTTTGGCCCACACTTGCCTGGCCTGCAAGATGTGCAGGAGCAATGGTGGCTCAGAGCTTGTGAGAGTGGCCAACCAATGAGTGGTCTAATTTAAGCCCAAGCCACAAGAGGGAGCCCATGCCTGACACTGCCTGGATGGCCAGGAATTGGAAGCTGTATGGTTCAGAGACCTAGGGCAAAATCAAACATAACTGACAAAAACAAGAAGGAAAGAAAGAAAGAAAGAAAGAAAGAAAGAAAGAAAGAAAGAAAGAAAGAAAGAAAGAAAGAAAGAAAGAAAGAAAGAAAGAAAGAAAGAAAGAAAGAAAGAGAAAGAGAGAAAAAAGAAATACATGAAATGAAATGAAATGATTCCTAAGGACATTCTGCTATATTCATAGGTTGGTGCCTAGCCCAATTTTTATCAGAGAGGCTTCATCCAGCAACTGATGGGAGCAGATGCAGAGACCTACAGTCAAACACTAGACAGAGCCAGGGGAACCCCTTAGAAGATAAGGGGGGAGGATTAAAGGAGCCAAAGACACCATGAGAATATGGCCCACAGAATCAACTAACCAGAGCTCATAGGGGCTCACAGAGTCTGACATGGCAATCATGGAGCCTGCATGGGTCTGCTCTAGGTCCTCTGCATACATGCTGTGGTTGTTTGCTTAGTGTTTTTGTGGGACTCCTAACAGTGGGAGTTGGGTTATCTCTGACTCTTTTGCCTGTTCCTGGGACCCTTTTCCTCCTATTGGTTGCCTCATCTAGCCATGATATGAGGGTTTGTGCCTAGTCTTATTGCATCTTGCTGTGCTGTTCTTGGTTGATATCCCTGGGAAGCCTGCTCTTTACTGAAAGAAAATAGGGGTGCAAAGGATCTCGGGGAGAGGGAAACTGGGAGGGATGGTGGGATGGGAGGCTTAGTCAGAATGTGATGTATGACAGAAGGATAAATAAAAAGAAAATATTTAAAAATAAAAACTGAAAAAAAGAACAGAAACAAAAAACTATTCTCCATTTGGCAAAATAATTAAGGGCTTTCATTTAAAAATCAGAATTTTGGATTTCTTGTGCAAACCTAAAATATTCTCATACCAAGCCCAGCTCCCATGAGGCAATAAACTATGGAGCATTAATTGTTCCAAGGAGACAAGCTAAACGGTTTCCAGTTTCCCACAGTCCCCACCTCTCCAAGTTATCTTCCTGCAGGCAGCAGATGGCATTTGTTATTTGTAGTTATTTCCATTCACACAGAAAATATCCTGATTTCTTTTTAAAATGTCATTTACTTAGTTTTATAAAGATTTATTTTTTAATTCATCAGGTTGGGCAGAAGAGGGCATCAGTTGCAGGCAGTTGTGAGCCACCTCTCTGGGCTCTGAGAACTGAACCCTTGATCCTCTGAAAGAGCAACAAGCACTCTTAGCTCCTGAGTCATCTTTCTGGGTCCCTTGATCTCTGTATCTCTTTCTTGAAACGTAAGAAGGTAAAAGCTTGAGAAGGCCAAATAAATCATTAATGAAAGGCAAAAGTTTTGCTTATGGGAATCACCATGGTTAGGATGAAAAATGTCTCCCCACGAGGTGGTTCCACACCAGCCTGAAGTACTAGGTGGCAGACCCTTAAGAGCAGGGACCCAGTGGTTGGAAGGTAGGCCATTGGGGGGGGCATGCCCCTAAAGGTGATAATGGAACCCTGGTCTTATCTTCTCTTTCTTGTTGCTTCCTGGCTAACATGAGGCAAAGAGACCTTCTCCACTGCACATTCCTTTCATGATTTCTTATGCCTCCTTAGAGCTAAAGAGCCTGGTGGCCATGGTTGGAAACCTATGAAACCCTGAGCCAAATCAACTCTTATCTCAGGCATTTGTCATAAGAGTGGAAAGCAGACCAACAGGAGTGAAGGCAGCTTTTCTAAATGTTGATTATCAAAGACTTTCAAATCTATCTTACCCTTGATGTCCTTCATTTAACTGTATCCTGGACCATTCTCTTCAGGTATCAGGTCTTGTGACCTTCGGCTGAAGATTGATTCCTCCCTTGAGAATCCAATGCTCACAACACAGGCTCAATTTGATTAATTAACTTAATCAACTTTTTATTCTTAATTAACTTAACTTTTATTCTTCCTGAGAACACAGTGAGCATTCATATACCATCTGCTGGGCCTAGAATCTCCCCAAGTTCCTGTCATAGTCAGCTTTGGCTGTCAACTTGACATGCTTGGGAAGAGGGCCCCTCCATGGTTAGAGGAATTGAGAAATGGGAGAGGATTGTTGTCCCAGAGATCCTCGCTTTCTGGCCTTATTGTCTGTAATGGAGTGTCTTTGTTGAGCAGGCAGGGAAGGGGCTCTGAAGAAAGCAGCAGCCTGTGGCTCATTGTCCTTCCTCTTTCTTAGATTTTCTTGAATAAACATTTTTGACTACTGTCTACCATTAGGACAATTTCTAGAGATTCTAAATATTTGTTTATTCACCTTATTTTTAAAAGACTGGTCACTATTGATTATTGCTTCCCAGTGAGTAGGTCCACCAGGCCCTTTGGCTCTGGAAACAGACCTCATTTATACTGTTAGTCTTAATTTCCCATTACTTCATGAGTACTAGTGCTGAACACTTTTCAAAAACATATTCAGATCTCCTCTCATTTTTGTTGTTGAGTTGTTTGATTTTTAAAAAATAATATTGATCTTAGTACGTTTTTTTTAAGAGCCTCCCCTAATGAGCACAGAGTTTAATATATGAATTTCAATATTTTCTGGTAGCCTGTGTCTTGCTTTTTATTCTCTTAGTAATGACTTTTAACCGACACAACTTCCTAACTTAATGGAGTCCAATTATAATGCTTTAACAGCTAGTACTTTTATCTATCTTTTTGAAGAAATCTTTGCATTACTCAAGATTCTCAAGATATCCTGTTTTCTTCTAGAAGATTTTTATTTCAAAAATTTAACTATCTATATATAGTGTAAGGTGGGATTCATGCCACCCCCAAGAATGAGTACCATTCTGGACTCTCCTCTATTTCATTGGTCTATCTGTGTAGTGTTGGAGTCAGCCTACATCATCCTTAACTACTACTCCTTTGTAGAACCCCTTAAAATCTCTGAAGTCCTGAGAGGTTTTACCCTTCAAGATTTATTTAGCTATTCTATGACCTTTTTGTGTCTACACAGATGTTGCCAACTGATGTTCACTCATGAGCATTTAGACAAGTGTGATTGCCTATTTGGATTTTGATCCAACTGTATTGATTTTATAAATCATAAGGAGAATTCAGACATTATAATAATCCTGAGTCATCTGCTCTGCGATAGGATTTATTTCTATTATTTCCATCTAAGCACTCACTGGTGACCTCTGTAATTCTTGACTGTTTTTCTTGTACTTTGCTTTGAACACACTGTGCTAGACTAATAATTCAACACAATTTTTTCATATCATCATAAATAGTATTAGTTTCCAAATCCTTTCTCAAATTCTTTTTTTTTCCTTTTGACACAAGATCTCATGGAAGCCAGGCTGACTTTGAACTTGCTATATAGACGAGAATGACTAGAAAGATTGTATACTGAGTAAGGTAACCCAGGCCCAGAAAGACAAACACTACATTTTCTCTCTCATCTGTGGTTTCTAACTCCAAATCTTCAGATGTAAGTAAAGAATCTGGAGTAACTGTAGTAACCAGGAATAAAGGACCAGACTTGGGGGCGCAGAAGTAGCTCTAGAGAGTGGAACAGCAGGATACAGGTGATAAGACGAGGAAAAGGGAAACCAAGGAGAGGTCTTTAGTTGGGAGGTGGGAGGGAGGACAACATAGAAAAAGAGGGAGGAGGGATAAATTAAACTAATGGTGCTTGAAAAAGACATAGGGAATCCTAAAATTATATACAATCCCAATTACAGATATATGCATTATACATCTTAAATGAAGTCACATCACTTCAGGTGACAATACTCTCCCCAAAGAGCCACAACTTACCTAACAAAAACCCCAGTATGAGGCATGAGAAACCTCCTTTTGAGTTATTGGTGAGGGTTGTTCAGGAAGCTCCCCAAACATTATTCCCATTGCCCTTGGTTGTCTCCCAGAAGTTGAAGGCAAGACCCTATTGCTGAAGACTCCATGTACTTTGGACATAGGACTCAGAGAGTTTTAGCTGGCACAGACAGGAAAGCCTCTTCCCTAAGGACTAGCTTTCACAGTACTGCAAACTGATATGCAGACTGCCAAGGGAGGAAAGCGATCAATAGTCCTACCCAGCTTTAATGAGTAGGAACCACAACAATGCCCCGCCTGGGGAGATATTCCTAATGTTGCAACAGCAGCACTTATCTCTTGATGATAACCAACAGCTGTCTAATTGGACTTAACACCCACTCAACAGGAGGGAAATCATGTCCAGTACTGGAAATTTAGCCAGCTACTGGGGCTTGTGAGATCATGGCTCTTAAAGAAGAACCTCTACCCACTACTTACTAGACTAGCATAATTTCTGACTGTATTCTAAATACTTGTGCTTCTATCCACAGATGAGTGGAGCTCTCACCCCCATAGAGAGCTTCTGTTCATAGCAGATAAGAGACCATCACAGAAAACCACAGCTGGTCAAAATACAGAGAACAACTGGCCACGGGGTGCCCAGCACCTGTGAGTATATCTACATCACAGCTCCTGCACCCAAGGCTCAGGGACCACCAAGAAAGAGGGCAAAAGATTGTAAGATCTAAGGACCAGGAAGTCTGCTGTGAGATTGTGTCTTCTAGCCATTACGGGAAACTATACCCATGAAATCTCAACAGCATGGCTGCCTAAACAAGACCTGAATAATTCCAACATCAGTTGATAACCCAGTGTATGGTGGGAATCTCATGGATCCTATCCCTAGATAAAGAGCTATGAGTAATTAACTGCTGAGAGAGGGGAAATCAGTATTTTCCAGGGGTGAGCCCCATTGATTGGTTATCTAATACCAAGTGGTCATCCCTAGAAATATATCCATGCAGGTAACACTGAATGGTTTCAGCACGTTGTTTTTGTATATTCATTTATATGGATATCTAACAGCAAAGAAGAGGAGGGTGTGAATTAGTGAGGGGGGGACTTGAGAAGGTTAGGAAGGAGGAGGGGGAGAAATTATGTAATTATATTTTTAATAAGTAAAAGTAAATAATTTTAAAAGAGAGTCAATGGGGGATGCAAAAATTAACTATTAAAAAACTAATCCTAACAATATTTTTATTTTTAAAAAGGACCTTGAATTTCCAGTCCTCCAGCCTCCACCTGCTGGGTGCTGGGGTTGCAGGAGCACCACCATATGTCACGTATGTGTTGCTGAGCATCTGTTGCAGGGCTTCACACATGCTATGCAACTGTACCAACTGCACTACAGCCCCACCATCAAGCTCTGCTTTCTGTTGCTTTCTCTTAGAATGCAGGAATCTGGTTCATTCCATGTGATGACCTCATGACCCAGCAGCTATTCTCAGCTCACTTGTTTATTCTATTAATAAATTCTTTGTTATTGCCTAAGTGTATGATCATTCATTTCTGTTACTGTCATAGGCATCTTTCTTCTTCAAGTGTTTCTCCACAGTATATGTCTATTTTTGATGCTCAATTAAAAGTTTGTTCATTTCTTCATTAATGTGTATTGTTCCTTCAATTGTTACACAAGCCAAAATTTCAACTGTGGTTCACTGAAATAATTGGGCATTTCATTACTATGTCTAATTGAATCTGGAATATTGGAATATTATTGACAAAGACTAAAAGTGACTGGAACAAGAATGAACTTCCTTCTCTCTACAGCCTCCTGTTTGCATATGTCCTCAAGAGATCTCTTTTTACCATAGGTATTCTGAGTCTCATTGGTTCTCTTCTAAACTATAGCTCATAAAGATTGTCACAAGAGTATCTGCCAATTCCTGGAAACATTCTTATTTCCCATGTCTCTGTCCCCTTTCCCCTCCAACTGTAAATACTGGCTGCTTCCTATAATGTGTTAATAAGTAGAAATCTAATTTTCCTAAGTATTTCTTCAGTGATATAATTCATTACAGTGACTAAAAGATTTTACCTATTTAGGCCAAAGGATTTGATTAGTGCTACTATCTTAACTCGGTGATTACGCTTGGTTGCCTGGTAGTGTTCTTTGTAAATGAACCTGAACTGGGTGGAAGGAAACATTTTGTAACCTGTGTTATCAGAAAAATTCAGATAACACCATTTTTATAATAGACACTGGCTCAGTTATGGTTTAAAAATTATTCTTGTGAAGAATTGCAAAACGTATATATAGACACATGGAATGTCAGCTTAGAGACAAGGTTATTCTGTCACTCTGCTGGAGTTGTGACCTAGGGCCAAGATTGTCTGTGGCTTGTGTAGGGACTTTGTGGAGTATACAACCTGTAATAGATTAGGTAGAAGATGTCATCCCACAGTCAACCAAGCCTCCTTCACAAGTACAAGGGCATCCTCTTCTCTGCCATGTCTTCAGAAGAACTCCTTGATTCCTTAGATTCTTTTGATGCAAGAGAAGATGACATATTTCTGGTTTCCTACCCAAAATCTGGTGAGTTTTTTCTAAAGTGCACCATAAGATGCAGAACTGTAACAATACAAACAGAACAGTCGTTTCCGTATTACCTGTATTTATCAGGAATTTTATTTCGAAGGGGGAAACATGAACTTCAAGGATTTAAAACTTTTTACTTTAAATGATTCAGGTGAAATAATTAAGGTTCTGTAAAGCTTTCCTTTTTGTTCAATTTATGAAGATATGTAATTGTTGCTGTATCATATGTGATAAGAAAAATAGCTCATATAAATTCCCATTGTGTCTTGTGCCAGTCATTGTGATGATTAAACAGCCATTGTCCAGTTCATGCTTAATGGTCTATAACTTTTTCATCTGCTCTAAGAAGAACCATACTTTCCTTACTAAAATGTTTTACTTCAGAATTGATTCCTACATAGTTGTATACACACTGGCATTAGCGACTATAAGTAATGCCAGTCTTTCTACTTTTGGAATTGGTTCTATGCTAATTTTGTTTTGTTATGTAATGTCCAGTTGCCTGCTACTATTTCCAGAATAGCGGTCACATGGGGATGGTGGCTCCCAGTTCAACAGCTAACAGCTAAGGTCACATGGGGATGGTGGCTCCCAGTTCAACAGCTAACAGCTAAGGTCACATGGGGATGGTGGCTCCCAGTTCAACAGCTAACAGCTAAG